>VXAD01001124.1:246733-355056 GCA_013399195.1 Dicrurus megarhynchus
AGCAGGAGCAGCTGAGATCTCAGCCAAGCCGTGCTGTGGCTGACCTGGCCAGGCTGTGCCGGGTGTCCAGCGAGCAGGAGCAGCTGAGATCTCAGCCAAGCCGTGCTGTGGCTGACCTGACCCGGCCGGGCCACACCGAGCAGGGCCCGGCCCCGCTGGGCTGCACCACGGGCTCCCCCAGCTACCTGTCCAAAAGCCGGAAGCAAGAGAGCTTTCCCAGGGTTTGTTCATTCTTAAATGTGGATCACAGAGGCGTGTCAAGCTTCTTAAGTGGCTTAAAACAGTTGCCAATATTCAAACTAGCCAGTTGATTGGTTCTGTCAGGTCTAGAGGAAGCTGTAAGCACCTCTTTGCAAAACAATCACTTCCATGGCTGATCAAGCCCCCCTTAACTAAAAACCCCAACTATGCTAAACCATGACACCCAGCCATAATCAACTGAGTAGGCAACTGTATATCATGCAAGACTACTAAATATGTAAAGAAAAAAAAAAAGAAGATAAGGTTTGATAGCTTTCCTATCCAAAAGCACAGAAGGGAGAATGTGCTCGTACAAAAAGTCCACCAAAAGAAAGGGTTTAATAGTTCAGGGGAAAAATAACAATTTGTGTTAAAGGACAAAGTAACCACTATCCAACATTAAAACAAATTTTACTGCACACAAAGGTTTATGTGACAGTCTATTAAAACAGACCCTGCGAAGAGAGAGAAAACATGAAGGTCATGGCACCAAGGAGTATTTTTATCTTCATAAAATGCCATTGAGGATGTGACCCAGCAAACAAAGCACAAGCCCAAAGCACCCTGGTAATAGAAAAAAAATCCAAGAGTTTTTGAAGCGATGAATTAAGCCTGAACAATTCAAGTCACTCATATTTTTAAACTTTTCAAACATATTCCATGAAAGTATTGAATGCTTCAAGCCCAGAAACGTAGTAAAGCTTTGGCAATAAAAAAATCAAATCAATTGCCTCACTTTAAGCATAGTGGTGTTGGTGATATTTAGAGAAAAACCAACTATAACACATTTTCCAAGCAATCTGTATTTTAAAGGATCTTGCTGAATGTTATAGCAAAAACAGGCATGTAAAAATTTAAAATTTACATGCAACCCGAGGAAAATTTTCCTTATACTTCATTTGAATAAGCAATGCCTGCTTGAAATACTTGGAATAATAAAAACCACTGTGTAAAAAAAGATAAAAAAAAAAAAACCAACAACGAACCAGCAAAATAAAAAGTGTACTTGTTTTCATCTGTCAGTCAAGACCTGACTGGTCTCTGATGTCAGCCAGTCTCTGATGCTGCTTCACTCCCTCTGTGGCTCCTGGGAGTCAGCTGGTAGCCAGCTTATCCAGATTTGCACTATCTTTAGTCAGAGATATTGGGCCAAAGAAATTCTAAACAGGTAGTCAAAAATAAACTTTTCTGTTTCAGGTTTTTGTTGTTTGTTTCCCCCTAAGCAAGTTTCTGAAGTGAGTAAAAGTCACACAAACCTTTCAGAGAAAAATAATGTCTTTCTTCTTCCAAGTCAGATTTTGTTTATGATGGAACTGGGAAATGGTGCTGCGATTGCCCCATCCCTTCTCCTTTACCTGTCAGGCAATTGGGTTTCTCTGTGTTAATTTTTCCTTGAACAAAAGCGTACCCTTCAGGGGAAGAAATTACTTTGACCAACTGTTTAACTTATTCCAAAAGTGACTGCTTTCTTATCTGAAATTGTCAAGGTTGAATTTGCAGCCCATGAAGTTTATTAACCCATGACCTCTGTAGGAGGTGCCAGTGCCACAGCACCAGCAGCGGGAACCGCGGGCGCTCCGTGAGGGGAGGCCGGGCTGCCGCAGCCGGACACAGCCGGTTCCAGCCGGATCCAACCACCCACCGCAGGGCGCGGCTGAGCCCACGTATTTTAAAAAGGGCAGAACTTGGAAACGGTGGTGAGGAGCGAGGGGGGGAAACAGTGTTAGAACAAGGAAGAAAAAGACGAAAGGGAGGGTGTGCTCAAGGAGCAGAGAGCCTCCTGCAGCCTGAGAAGAGGATCGCAGGGATCACAACGGAGCAGATACCAACACTGCAATCCATGGAGAACCCCTCTGCTGGAGCAAGTGGGTGTTTCCCCATGGAACTGCAGCTTGAGGAGAGCTCATGCAGGAGCAGGTTTACCCTGAAGTACTGCAGCCTGTGGGGAGAAGAGAGGAGCAGCAGAGTGGCTGCTCGGGCCTGACCACATGGCTCTATCGAGCTTAGTCTCCCCAGTAACAAAATTATTTTAAAAAATCTTACTTGTTACAACCCTTGACTGTGAGAATCTAAGAGATTAGTCATAATATTTAACTATATGAAGAACCGGTATCCATTACATATTATTTCTTAGAACTGTCCCATTTTTTGGATAATGCTTGTCCTTCTATAAAGCTGTGTTTTACTTATGCTGCTGTAAAATATCCTCCTGTTTCCTGGAAAGAGAAAAAGCTTTTCCTTCTCAGTGTGGGTATGGGGAATATTGTTCTTGTCACTTTATCCCTTTAGGTAGAATCCCTTCATGCTTTATATATCATGTCAAATATTAACCAATGAAAGGACCAAAATAAAAAATAAACCCACGCATACATACGCACTGCAACTTTTCTGTTTATATCATAAACAGAAGAGTTTTAGATCAAGACCCAAAAAAAAAAAGGCCTTTGAGTGGAGCCTGTGTGTAACAACACAACTTCCCAAGCATCAGTTACACACAGAAAGCTTTTATTTGGTCTCAGCAACTTTTGCACTCCCGCAGGACACTGCCTTTTCAGTCTCTGTGCAACATTTATCCACAGTCAACAAGATCATTCACAATAGATGTCACTGTTGTCCATTAGACATCTTCACTTGTAGTACACTGCTTAGGTAGCTTATGCTTAAAGTTAAGTACTTGAAAAGTGAGTATAGCTCACAAAACCAAGATATATCACATTTGTGTGTGTAACCTTCCAACTGAATGGAAGAAATAATCAGTTTCTCCTTTAGAGGATTATTACACTCCTGCTCAATGGTGGAAGTGTTGTATGGTTAAATAAGGAGCTAAATAGAAGAGTACTAGGACAGAAGATATATTTCTTCATGGGAAGTGAGGGGGGATACAACAACACACCCCAAAGTTGCCTAAGAGGGCAATGCATCAGAGCAGACAGCACATTTGATTTTATTAAGCAGAACCATGCTTTTTATTTATAAAATAGCTCATGCACAATTTGATCACGTTGTTATTTACTGTATCCAATAAATAGTGTCAGTGAATGGTCTAAAGCACATATCAAAATAATCTATAAGGATACATCCTTAGCCAAATCAAGTTATGGATGAACAGTAAAAGTCTTATTTTGTGAAGTCAATTTCCTGACAATGAAAATACCAGTAAGATTATGAAAACATTTGTAAAGACTCTGGGTCCACAAAACAATCAGATCTGTGACAAAATATCCATTGAGAGCTATAAAAGCACAATCCCTGAATTGAGCATACCCACACAAGTCACAGATGTGTCTGATATTACTGTGGAAAACCTGTGAGTCAAACTGTCTTTCAAAGCACTTCCTGATGACAGAATGAGCCAAACCAGGTCCTTGAGCATTGGAATGGTGGTGTGCTCAGGGGTTAGCAGAAGAAAAAAATTGTAGGAAAGTTTTGTGAATCAAAGATTTTTCCAATTAATAATCAAGCAGAGTAGAAGGAAAATGCTGAGCTCATTCTAACATATTTATAATACAAAATACCTTTCAAGAACATGTGAAGCATTTTATTTCATAAATATTGCAAAATATTTCTCCTTGCGTGAAAAGCTCTCTGTATTCTTCCACTGTTGTTAAATTTGTGTTCCCAAATTATTCTTGATAAATACAACCACTTCTTAACACAATAATTTTATAGATAATGAGGGCATCAAACTAAAACCTCATTGATCTTACTTAGAACAACAAAATTTCCTTAAATTTGCAGTATGTGGCACACCAAAACTGCTGAAATTCCACATAAGAATGTACTGGTCATAACCTTTGCAGTGGCATAAAATTTCTGTTTTCTTAGGGTTTTGTCACCATTCAAAAATAATCTCCAAATTCATCCAAGCATCCCCCCATCAGCAAGACACAGTTGGTACTCAGGTATGTGTCATAAAGTCAGATGTTTTTCCAATACCACTCCAGCCCAATGGTCAGCTAACTAGAAGTTCAAGCAGAAAGAAACGAGGAATATAGGTCAGAGTTTAAGGTAGATAATATGGATCCTTTCTTTTCACCAGTCTCAGCAGAAATTTTTTAAGTATTTTATAGTTCGATTCTCCTGTCTACTGAATAAGGTCTCTTCCTGTTAGTAATTTGAAATTGACTGGTTAACACACAGATGTATTGGAATGGACTGCCCAGGGAAGTGGGGGAGCGACCATCCTGGAAGGTGTTCAAAAACAGACTGGATGTGGCACTTAATGCTATGGTCTGGTTTACAAGGTGGAAGGCAAATATTAGACCTGATGATTTTGGAGGTCTTTCCCAACCTAAATGATTCTGTGATTCTGTGACCTGGACCCTGATCTGTGACAGGAACAAATCATGCATAACTGTGTTTTAAATACAAACAGAAAAGGTAATTTTGGAAGGGGAGTACTGCATTCATTTTTCTAAAATTAAAGCAGTTACCCAGATAGAACAACATAGTATAAACTCAGAGTGGATAGTTAGAGAAAAGCTTAAATGAGTCCAGTTTTTCTTGACCTCTCAAAATCTGGGTTTTTTTTTAGTTTGCAGGAAAAGGATATGATTCACTCTCAAGCTGACACACAGGCAGACATAACTGGATGGTATTTATTGCAAATCTCCTGTCATATTTATTAATGCAGTATTAACCTAATGATGAAGTACGCAATCATAGAAAATTGCAGAGTAGGATAAAAAAATATATCTTAATACTTTAAAATATGAATGTTAAAAGGAATATTGATAGAGACAAATGAGCTTATATATTCTGCTCTAAACATAAAAAAGAATCTTTATTTTTCAAAAAAGAAAGCAACTAACAAAGAGTCAGAAACTGATCTTAAGTAATATAGAAACCCGGAGCTCCTGAAGAATTTTACAGTACTCTAATGAGATTTTTTTTCACTCAGTAGACGCTTGACAAGTTTGTCACAGCTTTCTGCTTACAGTATGGTATTCGTCTCGTCAGTATTTCCATTTTGTTTATTTTGAAAAAATAAACTTCACTTTAACACGTCAGTGCATAGTTCTCATTTTGCATATTTCGTGCTTTGAAAACATTATGGTTTACGTAGACAACCAGTTCTAAACACAGGGACAGATCATTCAAAAGACTGGTTTTTGAGAAACCCAAGGATATTGTTCTAGAGGGTCAACCACACACAGTCAACAGTTAGGCATAATTTTTTTCAAAAGATGTAAAGTAATGGATTTTTTTTTAACATGATTGAAATACCTGTATTTTAAAACTCTCTTAAGGGATAACTTTAGGACACAATAATCCCTAACATCTGTGCAGGTGCTGTAGTCAAGTCTTAAACACTTCTTTAAAATTATCTCTTTTTTTTCCCCTCACCATTTATCCATCACTTTATCTTTTGCTGTCCAGCTGAGAATCAGCCATTAGTGGTAAAGAATCTACACTGATTCTAGTTACCAGACTGCTTATAATAGCTTCCCAACTGGCACCTCTTGGAGGACCATATGCCATTTCAAGTGAAGAGGATGGCAGCATGCCCACTAACATTATTAGAACTAAAATTAATTTTAGATGTCCAAAACTCAGAAAATCTATTGCTCCAATTGACTTATTTTTTCTTCTCAAAATCTGCTATGTCCTTCCTTCAGGCTTCTTAGAGCTAATTAGAAGGTTCCAACTCCTGTGCAGCTAGGTTATTTTTGAGCTGGTGAAGGAAGAATGTCAGTCTGCACTTACAAGGGAAAAGAGTCTTATCTCAGGCGTGGATGTCGACTCTAAGAAGCTGTTCTGACCCTCCAAGTCTGCATCAAAGGAATTGTTTTGACTTAACTGGAGTGAGCCTTAATATGAATTGATACACTGTAATTTGATTTTGATTTTTCCTGTCATATTACATTTGCCATTTACTCAGCCTTGAAATAAATGGCATAGATAATAACGTGTTAATTTTTACTGCCAATATCACAGAGTTAGCACTCCAGTTTTAACCTGGTCAGGTGAAACTACTTCATATCAGAGAGAGACCAAATTTTAACCTCAAACTATTACTTCAAAATTACCTTACTTGCAAGTGGAGAATGACTGGAAAGATGTTCTTACTATCAGCCATCCAGGACTAACTTTTCATTACATTCCTAATTTGTCTTGGGCTTGTTTATTAGGCCCATAAACAAGTTTCATGAGGGTGGCCTAAAAATTCAATGTCAGAACCTTATAAGTCCCATTGCACAGGTATAAAGGAGTAGGCAGAGCTTTTGTATTGCATGGTAACACACAGTCTTCTTCCCCCATTTAAATTCTGGTGGTTTTTAAGATTTGTATAAAGGATGTAACAGTTGTTTGAAACTCTTTCCCTTCATCGATGTACAAAAATGAAACACAAAAAAAATTCATTTAGGTTGTGAGGTTTCTAAACAATACAACAATGTACTCATGGGGAGGTTCCTAATACTCGTCAAAACAGTTGCTGAGCAGCACGCTTTTTGAACAGTCAAAGTAAAGCAAGAATATCAAGCTACTTCTCATCTCACTGGCAGGGTAATTTTCAGACATTAAACGAAGTTTGGTTTATGGTGCCACAGCTTTAAGTTAAGAAAAACAGAAATATTCTCAAATAGTGCAAATATTAATTTGTTAATTCACATAAATAAGCACTAAAATGTTATAGAGAATTTTTCTTTCATTAATATTGTTATGTTTAAAAGCTTTCTGCATGAAACATTTCTTGTATAACACTCCAATACTGAATTATTTTAACTCTTCACTTACAAGGCACACAAATATATTCATGGTAAAATTAAAACCACTAACAGGATCAAAAGAGTTAAAGTGACTGAGAAGATATTTGAGTTTTGTTAGCTGTAACTGTAATGGCTCCAAGTTTTTACTTCCTCCCTATCACAAGTAGGCAAAATTATCACTAGGCTGAAATATTAATATGGTACCAAGATTCTAATCAAGATCATTTGTTGGTTGGATAAAAGTGCTCCAAAAGCATCTTCTCACTGACAGGAAGAGGTTTTTCTTAATAACTTTATAGGTCTCATAATATAAATCTAAAATCTCAGCTTTAGATTCTTGCATTGTGTAGGTGGCGCTGGGTGGGGCTGGCTGCCAACTGAACTTATAATGTCTATTGTTCCACTATTAGAAAGCTGCCATTAAGGAGATCTGTGTACTATCATACTTTCTTGAGCCCAAGTATAAAATTATATATTGTCTGACTCCTAAACTTGGGTGCTTATGTCAAGAAGAGATCACTAAAGCACCATAGTCTCAAGTAAATGGCATTCAGAAAGCTTGATTTTTCCAAACAGGAGGGTTATCTACATACTATGTCAGAAATAAGAAGAGTTTAAATGGTACCTCCTTCTCCTCCTAATTCCTCTGAAGAAGAATGCTTTGAAAAGCTCTTTGCACACTTACAGAAGCAGCAAAATATTTAAATAGGCATTTCTAAGTCAGTTGTTTTTCTTTTTAAAGTATGAGCAGGGATTTATAAGGTCTGCATTCCAACAAAATCTTTTTGCTGAACAGCCTTCCTTGCCTGTACTTTCTTGAAGTGAACAGCAGACTACTAAACAGCATCACAACATGACAAACACAGGCATGGGGAGGTTTACAGCAGTGTAAAGCCAGGTTACAGTGGCATGTACGGGTTTTATTGCAACACCTGTAACTACAAAACTGGACACTTACTGCCCTAGAAGGATGGCAGTAGCACCAGTGATACCATTCGTCATGATTCCGGCCAACAAAGCTTGCAGGGCTTTTGGATCTTCTACTTCATATTGCTAACAATGTGTGAGCTGTAGTAATAAACTTCAAGTTCAAGGTAGAGCAAGACACATCCTTTTATCACATTATTTTGCCTTCAGTTATGGTTCTGCTACTGTAACTTGAATTCAAACTGTCCCAGCAGAATTACTGCATATTTATTTTTCAGAGGTTGCTATCATACACGTGTTTCAGATAACAGCACTTATAACGAAAATATTGTTGTATTAATGGGGGAAGTGATATTTTAAGTGAATAATCCTAGCACTTCAAACAAGGTTGTTAAAGTGTCTATGGATACACACATGTGAGGAATGCATTCTGTGTTCTTTCCTAACCACTTGCTTGTGAAGCTGTCCTTTTTTTCCAATCCTGTCTTTTTACAACCTTCCAACAACAATTCTGTCGATAGTATTTCCAGGTATAGTGCAAGAGACTTCAGTCCAAATAAGATGAGGAGTATCACTGAGAAAGCAAACAAGCCTGTGCAAAAATTGTTCATGAGAAAAAGCTGTTACAGGTACCACAGCCCACTACTAAACCGTTGTGACTTGAAAATCCGTCCTATTATGCAGGTTATTTATTGAATTCGTGACTGCCAGAGGAAAACTTGCATGTTTCTAACACAGACTGAGATGACAATCTGTTATTTTTAAATACACTACAAAAAGTTGTGGTGCTAAGTGGTTGTGCTCTTTTTGTTTTACTAGCTTTCAAATAACTTGACCCTGATTTTAAAAGTAAACATAAAGAAAAGGAAATATCTTCAGAGCAGCAACATTAACCTCATTCTAACTAAACTACAGCTCTGTAATTAAATCCTGTCTACTTGAGTCCGCTTGTTGAAATAGAAGCCCCCATTGTTTAAATAGCTGTTTTGTTTCTCATTTTATGTCCCAAAAAGCTGTGAGTTCTGCTGTTGTGACAAAACAGTTGTTTGTTCCAAAAGATTATTGTATCTCACAGAGCAGTTTCTCTATGTGTAGGTCATACTGGAAGTGAAAATATTCAGAAACATGAAAGGTTAATTGTTGTTACTAGAGTGGTCTTCAATAGGCAATAAACGCAGTTCCAGTGTAAAAAGAGACAACCACTGTGCTGGAATCAGGAATAGCTAAAGCCATGATGAAAAAGGTATGTGCAGAGGAAGCTCGATCTGCAGTGTAGGACATACTGGGACTGCCAGTGTTGCCTGGCAACTGGCAGGATGGGGGGGCAGGCACCAAAACCAGCCTACATCCACAGTTGCTGTGGCACGATCTTTCCAACAAACTGCTGTTTCAGCTACTGTAGGCCATAAATACATTCTTGGCTTACTTTCCGCTTTTACAAGGAAAACTACGCAACAGAAGTAGAGCAAGGGTTCAGAATTACATTTTAAATATAGTTAAATGAGAGTCTGATTCCTGAGGTTAAAAATGTCATATTTTCTCTTCTCTCATAGCAACAAAATCTAGTTTAATTTTCTCATGAAAATTCATGAAGAAATAATTTAAAGCTCATTGGATCAGGAAAAATCCTTTCAGTGGTACATTCCAGACAGATGTAATTTTAAACTCTGCAAGTCTGAAGATTAAAACTTGAGGCATGCACAGTGTTGTGAATTCCGACTCCCCCTGACGTCACTATGCTATTTGGTGCAGATCCATCTCAACTACTGACCAAAAAATCAAAAAAATCTTCCTTCCCAGGAGCATCTGCATTATAGAAATCACTTAGGAGTCATGCAGAGCCAGAAGCAAACTGCTGGCACTACACTGCACTCTCATTATATTTAAATGGTTAACTGGTGCAAAAAAAGAATTAAATATTAATTCTATTTTATATCTGGGACCCATTATGGCTTTTCAGGATAACGGAAGCTCACTTTCTCACTGATATCTGATATCTCACTCACTTGATATCTGAAAAATTATAAAAGGCCTAAAAGCTGACTCAAAGTTCACATCCTGCTTGAATGGCATGAAAGACATGCTCTTTATATCAGTCTGTAACCAAGCTAAGCCAGTCACACAGGCCTGCCCGATCACTCTACACACAAGAGCTCCTACAAAAGCTCAGGCTGCAAAGTCACTTTTGCAGAAGTGTCGACTGAAGGCACATGCTGTGCTAGAGAGCTTATGACAACTCAGAAGCTCATGAAGACGAATGCCAGATAATTTAGTTCACTTGCTTCTCATGCTTGGAGCTTACAGTAGCACATGGAATAAATGGTAAATAATTGAAAGCTACCATGATAAATAGATGAATAAAATTAATTGTTAAGTAGCAACTGAATCTCTTTCTGCCCACTCTCCTTCCAATTTCAACTTACCCAGTCGAGAGATTTCAAGAAGTAACTTTATTCTGACCCTGATCATTTTGCAAAATTAATTCTTCTTTAAATTCTACCCACAAGGAAACAAGTCTCAGGCTGTAGCTTAAAATGAACAGCACCAGTGCCACTTAATGGCTTCAGGTTATTAGTGTGAATCCTAGTCTTGTTCAAGATTTTATTCAGTATTGCTCTTGTGCTCCAAAATTATCTCATTAAGTGTCATTCAAGACACAAATTTAAATTAAATATCGCATCAAATATATTGAGGTCAGGACTTGCTGATCTCTTTGATAAGTTCAGAATTTTATTTTAATCCTTTCTTTATCTAAAATACAAATTTTTCAGTGTTACCACCAATTATATGGTAAGATATCAACTACGATTATAGAAAGATATTACCTAAGGTTTGCTTAACACATGCTACTAAATTTCAATTCTTTTTTTCACACTAACCTTTAAGCAAGCTTGGGTTTACAGCAGAGGTGCTCATCCCCATGCATGAAAGTAATCTGCAGGGTGAGGAGGCAGCAGAGTTGTGGCCCTTCCATGATCCTCTTACCATGTGTTTTTCAGCCCCAGGGTCCCTGGAGCTCTAGGCTCTCTTAGTCCCCCAACCCTAACTCTATGCCTAAGGACATCTTGTTGCTGGGGCTGGGGTCCCTGGCACCATGGGTGGTCCAGAAAAGAAAGAGGTAGGAGCAGCTACACTGGGGCCCTGCTGGGATAGCCTTGGCATGTCTTTTCCAGCCCCAGTGTCCCTGGAGCTGTAGGCTCTTTTATTCTCTCAACCCTAACCCTAACCCTAACCAACCCCAGCCCTAATGGCAGCTTGGCACTGTGGCAGAGGTCCTCATTGTCACAGGGGCCAGGGATTAAAAAGATTTTTCACACTAACCTTTGAGTCTACAGCGGAGGTGCCCATCCCCATGCATGAAACTAATCTGCAGGGTGAGGAAGCAGCAGAGTTGTGGCCCTGCCATGATCCTCTAATCATGCATTTGTCAACCCCAGTGTCCTTGGAGCTTTAGGCTCTTTTACTCCCTACGCCCTAACCCTAACCGTAACCCTAANCCAGCCCCAGTGTCCCTGGAGCTGTAGGCTCTTTTATTCTCTCAACCCTAACCCTAACCCTAACCAACCCCAGCCCTAATGGCAGCTTGGCACTGTGGCAGAGGTCCTCATTGTCACAGGGGCCAGGGATTAAAAAGATTTTTCACACTAACCTTTGAGTCTACAGCGGAGGTGCCCATCCCCATGCATGAAACTAATCTGCAGGGTGAGGAAGCAGCAGAGTTGTGGCCCTGCCATGATCCTCTAATCATGCATTTGTCAACCCCAGTGTCCTTGGAGCTTTAGGCTCTTTTACTCCCTACGCCCTAACCCTAACCGTAACCCTAATGGCAGTTTGGAACTCTGGCAGACATCCTCATTGCTATAGCAATATAGCTGGCAGAGATTAAAAAGTGTGGAGCTGGCAACATTGGCACTCTGCTGTGATGCCCTTGCACTGCCTTTTCAAGTATCAGTGTCCCTGGAGCTGTAGGCTGTGCGCTCTCTGAACCCTAAACCTAACCCTCATGGCAGCTTGTCCCTCCTGCTGAGATCCCCATCACCAGGGCTGGCCCGGATTCCAAAAGTGCACAGTGAACAATCTTGGTACCCTGCTGTGATAAAATTTCTTCGTTTCATGAAAGGAAATTCAAGACACTTAGTCAATGTTTTGGTTGTTTTTAAATATTTCAGCATTTTAAATATCAATACTTAGCATTTGAGTAATACTTACATCTTCCAGGTGTCCAGCTTCCTTGTGCTACATTTTTGAAAACCTTGTTAACTTTCATGCCTAAATTTGATTTTGAGGTTTTTAAAGGTTAGGCCTTGTCAAATTCCAACCTTTTTTTCAGAGGAAGGACTATATGCCTAACACCAAAATAATCTTTTTTGACTTTCTGCTTCATAAGAGGGAAATGCTGTGTCTCCCTATTAAAACATGGTACTTAGTTGTTTGACATACAAAAAAAATATGCTACCTTCTCCAATTTCCTTTTTTGTATAGAAAGAATAAGGAACTCTGAAACAGACACATGTAGAAAGTCAATGTAAATTGGCTGTTTGGAGGCTGTTTGTTAATTCGGACCAGTGGATGGTATTTATTCTGGCTGTATGTTAGTGTATTTGACAACTGCATGTAGAAGGTGAGGCTAGCTCGGGAAAGTTTGCTTAAAAGAGTACATGATACTGTTAAAATACTTATTATGAAATGGGACATACTATTATTATTTCTATTATTCAGACATTATTTACATTATTACATGTGTAATATTTACATTATTACTTTAGGTTACATATTTCAATATTTTTTTAAAAAATCATAGAATCCTTAGAGATTTTAACTATGAAATAATTATGCAATGCATAACTGAAATTTCAGATTAGGAACTAAAAGTTACTTTTGTCCTAATGTCATGAAACAATTTGCCCAGTCAATAAAAGTAGCATCAAAAAGACGATATAATATACTTGAATTTACATTTGAAAAGTATATTAGAGTATGAGGAAGTCCTCCTGAAATAGGCCTCCAAACAGAAAAGTTAACAAAAATATTCCTAGAATTACTTTCTATATTTATTTAATAATACAATTTTGACATATTGAATGGGTGGTTAAGGAACAAAGAAGGTGGATTTATCCTTAGACAGCTTTTCTTATCAAGATGTGAGTGAGAATTGGCATCATCCAGTAGTAATATAAATATAGTGCACAAATACTGCCAAACAAGTGGTCCCTTTTGAATTTATATGAATTTTGTTTTCAAATCAAGAAATGAAGATAGGCTTTTATTGCTTTTCTTTACAATATGTGGCTTGCTTTCTTCACATCTCATGGTAACATAAGGGCTTCACAAAAATAACCTAGCAGACACCAACATGAAGAATGATGATTTGGGGTACCATTCTTGATACCATTCCTTATTTTATGTATAATTGTATCTATCACTTACGTGGATGTAGTAATCAAGCAATTAGACAAAATGTGTGTTTGACAGAAAACATTCCTCTGTTTTTGAGCCAAGACATATGTGAAGAGAAATGGAATTACAATATCTCTAGCCCTGGCATTCTGATTCTGTCTGAGTTCACAATCACAAATCATTATTTTCCATGTAGCTGTTCAAAACTAATTGTATATTTCAGGATAAATTGAAGGCTTAATATTTAAGATACACCATTTACATTTCTCACACACAAAACTATGAAAGATATGTTACATTTGGGGTAAAAAATTGCCAAAGTTTCATATAGTTTCCTACTTCATATTAAATCTTTCAAATTTATATTTAAAAATGCTTATCTGCCTTCTGTGCTTATATTTGTCTGCCTCTGCTTCTCTGTTTTCCATAATTTTTTTTTTCCTGAGCTTTACAGATAGATACAGTTAAAAAGAACACTGGTCATTTTGCAATTAACAGGTGCTTATAAGAAATCATGGTGAGCTCAAGAGTAAAGTCTTTTATATATTCAATTCATATTTTTCCAAGCAAAGATCTGATACTGTAGTGGTCCTTTTAACTGATAGCGCAATGGAACTGTAGGAAGAAAGGCACCAAAGTACCTTAATGTTAATAAACATAAGTAATTAGATGAGCTTTACAAAGAAATGTAGCAGAAAAAGAGGTTTGTGCCACTACCTGTGCTTTTAGCAGAACCCGTAACACAATATTTAAGACTATGAATGACAGAAAAGGCTCCTGAGAACTATAGAGTATTTGCTGAGCAGGTTAGAAGAACAACTTGTTCCATTTTAGTGCTGTGCCAATGGCAGTATGCTTCAAAGTTCTGCATGTCTCTTAGGAGATGCAGAACTAAATGCTCTACACATCTATGTCAACCTGTACACCTGAGGGCCCTTGTTATATTCCAGGAAGTGTGGAGCTTCTCTTAAGAACGGAACCAAGGATTTCACACAATCATTCACTTGCAGCAATGTCACTAGAGTTAAGTACCAGAGTCTTAAATACTAGGCAGATAAAAACTATTTTACTTAGATTCTTGTACTGCTTAGAAATCTTAGCCTAAATTTATGATTAGAACCAGAGGTTACTAATTTTAATTTAGCATTCAAAAATATAATAAAAAAGCCCCAAAGAACACCTGGCATGTGTAATACAGTATAGCAGTGTGCAAAAGTCCCCAGCTAGCCTCAAACAATAGAAAGGGAACTGGAAGCAATATAGAAATGTTGGTATTGTAGCTAAGTTCATTATCTCTCCTAATAAGATTTGGTAAAATACCAGGCTTCTTAGCTCACAGAACTGAGAATTCTCCAAGACCTAGAGTCGGTTCCCAGTTGGTGTCTCTTTATGATACTGTATTTCAGCCAGTCCTTGTGTCATCTTGGTTCTGCTAGGCTTGGAGGCTGTAAGCATGGTCTCTGTTATTTACATTATTTGGAGAGAGAGTGACATAAAACTGTAGGAGAAATATAAGTATCCTTATATACAAAAGAACATTGTATTTTTGTCAGTATCAGGGTATCTTTTTTTTCTTTTTATTTCCTGTTCATAGATTTAATTGTCAGAGGCTTGAAGTCCCTTTACAATTTAGACTCTATCAGCTTCCTAAGAATGCAACCTAATAAGAATTGTTGGTGAAATTAAGATTTATACACAACTGCAAATGGTTGCTTTTCTCAATCAGTTGTCAATTAAAGCAGAAAAAAAGACATCAATGGCAAAACCCATTTCATGAGCTTTCTGTAATTTATTTGGCTTCTCTTAGTCCATTTTTCATGAAGCTGTCAGATGTAAACTAGTCCATGCTTGATGATAAATAGACTTTATGATATGGAAATTCAATTAATAAATAATGCACATAAAATAAAAAGTTTATTTGTTTATTTTAAAAAATTCTGGCTTAAACCCATGAACAGCTAAAGTTGTGATTTGATGAGTAACTTCAGCTTTGATCCTAGTGTTTGATAAATCTGAATACCAGTTATTGGAGACGGAATAATTGCATTATCAATACAAGCAATTATACATTACAATACTGTATTCTCCTAAGCAGGATAGAACTCCATGTAGGCTCTCTTTAATATGAGCACTGAAAACCTCCTTTCTGATGAAATTTTAGCTGTGATCAATGTATAATTCCTTTAATTGTAAAAAAAGTTGCTATACTTTTGCCAAAACATAGGAAGGTGCTCAAACAATGTCACAAATACATTTATTGAAATATGTTTGGGGTTTTTTTTTAAGTCAGGCTGATGATCTTGCAACTCTCCCAATACACACCTATAGTGAAACTTGAACCTTGCATAGTATCGCATGATATGTGCAGTATACTCAGCTAATCATCATCCACCTGAAATTCTTTCTTGTTTATTGGGATACCTGTACAGTGAGGGTTTTCTCAGCATCTCCATCAGGCTTCCTGGCCTGTACTTTTACAAATCAGATACTAATTCTGCCAATGAAACATTCTCTCAGCATTATCTTCTGCCTTCTGCATATTTTCTGTATTAGCCATTTCCCACAGAACTTAAGTTCTTCTCTCCTTGCCTCAAACAGACTATCCCTATTTGGTTTAGAGGTCTGCCTCATACATCTGGATACTCCTTATTTATTTCAAATACTAGCTTAGCCAATTTCTTTTCTCATTTAAGCAAGCTACAAAGGATCAATCTTAAAAGAAAAGTTTTAGTCACATTGAAACAGTTTATACCTGAAAACCCCTTAACAAAGAAATGTACTGTATAGGTTACTGGAGGTTAGCACTTACATGTTTTTATCTATAGCCAGACTGCAAATATTAAGTAATGTGTATTTCCATCTCTGTGATTAGGCAGAAAAGAATGTTTTACCTCCCTTAGAGAAATTAATTATAAAATGACCACTCAGATGGGTGAGATGCAGAACGAGGATGTTCCTAGTATGTATTGACTTCACAGAGTGTCACCTCTTTACATTGGCAGATTTAAGCTACTTAACAGAGGCATAGCTAAAATATATTTTGTGTGCATATGAATTCCTACTGCTTCTGAAAGAAACATTTATGACTATGCTCCAGGAAATTGTTCTTCTGTAATTTCTGAATGCAAAATTACTTTAGCAAATTTACATTTTGTTAATTGATAGCATATGTTGCAATTTCATCTTCATAACTATTAAACAGTTTGACAAAAAGCGTTTTGCCTCTGTAACCACAGCATCCCAGGAACTGCTTTCACATATATTGAAAACACTTTCATTGTCTCTAAAAATTCATTTTCCATCAGTCCTGTTACCTGCTACAGGCTGTTTACCTTTGAGTTTTGTTTCCTTTGGCAGCACCTCTAGAACAAAGAGTCCGTTCCAGGACTGTGAAAGTGTTTCAATGTTGGCACACTAGGACTGAGTTATATATTTTATATTGATATTAATGTGCAGTAAATTCCTTATGTGCTATGAATATTGTTGCCTCTGGGTCCACATACACAACATGCTACTTCTAACTGTCAGGTCCATTAATGATGGCATGTACTTTAGCTCAGTCTGGGCTAAGAAGACAGCTGAATACCTTGTGTTGGCATATAGGGCTGCAAAAACCAGTGAAATTTTGATCTTATAGAGAAATATTTATTTCTAAGCCTTTTCATATTGCACTCTTAAAAGCAAGGAAACTGTCAAGTCTTATATATGGCTGTCCTGAGATTGAAGATTTTTCCAGTAATTTCAAGAATTTTTACATACCATCAAAAAATTGTAACACTTATCATCTCTGGTCAAAGTTCTCATTGACTGAAGAGGCCCCAGCATGGATTGAGAGCCATCATCATTTGTATGGCGGAAAATCTCAGAGATGTTTGGGAAATTAATGCATGCAACAAAAGTACTTCCGCACTTTCATGGATATGAAAGACAAAACACATCTTGATGCTGTGGGAGAGTGGAAAAGCTTCTAATACTGTGACAGAATACTTCACCCCACCAACACCCAATACTGCTAGTGACATGTACAATAGATAACGAAATAGAGGACCCATCCTATAGCCAGAAAGCACGTCATGTGCTTGAAAGTTCTTACATTTGGCAAAACAGATCTACATGGAAGCATAAAGTGTGGGAAAAGTAACATACTGGTGGAAGAGATAAAAAAAAGCTCCACTATACTCAATACTTCACTTATATGCCTAGGCAGGTTTCTTCTGACTTGAAATAATAGTGTTTAGATCCATATACTTTTATAGCTAGGGAAGAGATTTTAAATCTTTCACAGCTAGATATTTTCATCATATCAGCCTGCTAACAGTCTCATTTTTAGACAGCCGAGAGCTAGAAAAGTGAGGTTCCTGCTCTTCCATTATGGTTTGTTCACTTTGTTACACAATAATGCTTATTCAGAACTGTTGTCCACAACCATAATGCACTTTGTTACTTGTCCCTATTCACTTTGGAGTCTCCAGTTATAAGAAAAGAACTGGTATTTTTCTGACTTACTTTGCTAAATACTACACTTTAATAAAGTAACATCATAGGCATTTGTAGTACTTTAGTTTGTGTCTATGTTGAAGATAGTACATTGTTGTGAAGTGAGAACCGCATGACAGGTCTATCCACGACCTTACCGGTGATTAAAAAAAAAAAAATCACACAACTTCATATTTACTGTTGTGTATTCTCAAGGATCATCTATTCCTAAAAGATTTTCTGTTTTTGAAAGCACCTGACCCATCAGAGAAACATGACCGTTGACCTTGCATCTGATATATTTTTTTAAAAAGTGAAAATGAAGTTCAAAAGGCACAACTGGAATAGAAAAATCAGAAAGATTTTTTGTGGTTCATCAGGCCAAGCATGCAACAAATCTGAAACACCGTGGATGGGAAACAGCACAAGTGAGAAGTGAGAGAGCATAAGTGAAATTTTATGAAGCATGGTGGTCATCCAGAACTGCTTGTATGTGCACAAGTGGTCTAACTCCAAGGCTTTCTGCAGATAACCCAGCTCAAGGAAGTTTTAAGGAAAAATGTAAGAAAGAAGTGTAATAGTTACGGTTTTCACTTTAACAGGTAGTACTTTCCATGCAGAAACCAGACTTCCAGTTCCTTATTATATAAAGGATTTTTGCCCTGCCTTTCAGGAAGGAACAGGCAAGTAACAGAGTTTAATGATGCCATTTTATCACAGCTGAGAACTTCAGCTATTCTGGAGTGAGCACAAGCTGAAATGAACTATGTGTACCTTACAAGAATTTCCAAGTAATATGGGTTTTGAACTGAACCCATGATAACCCCAGAAATTTCATTTAAAACATCTATTTTTGACATTCTAAAATGTAAAGATTAGATAAAGGATGGTTTACTCTACAGCCAAAAAACTTCAAGTCACTGTAAGTGCAAGTATGACAGGGAAGCATACTGTCCTGGGTTTCTGCCAGATGCCTGCATGCTGTTCCAAAGTCTAAGTGACTGCAAAAATTAATGGAATGTTAAAATAGAGAGAAGGAGTAAAGTTAATGGGTTAGATTTACAGAAGGAAAGCCAGAGCAGGCTGATAATCTGTGTCTATTCCCTTGCCACAGATAAGTAAAGCATGACTGGGAGGAGTCACTGGGCAACTGGTTTACAAAAGCTGTATGTGCACAGGAAAAGAGTCCAAAGCAAGCAGAGAAGAAAAAGAGGATAATTAATCATTTATTAAGTACACAATCAAAACTCCAGCCACACAAAGGACCTGTAGACAAACAGTGTGATTATAAAAAACTAAGAATAAGAGAGAGAATCCTGGCTTTGCTGTGTGAAAGAAGGCTGTCTATTCAGTAATGTAAACACAAGCATTTAGAGACATTTGAGTTGTACTACCATATCCAAATCACTTAGCAGATATGACAGCAGAAGAGGAGGAAACTTACATCTTTCTTAAACAGAATATAGATTCCAGGTGGAATACCCTAGGATATTCAAAGGATCAAGAGATGCCTGTGTTTACAAAACTGAATTAGAGCTGGAATGTCTCCATTGACTTCAGTGAAGCCAGGATTTAATGCCAGCAATGATGAGAGACTAAGGGCCAGCAGGCCAGGCTTTACTTATGCATCCCAGTGACTAAAAATTAATAACTTAAGGGGATCAAATGAATTTATCTAAACCCGTTCTCTTTCTGTAACAACAGGAGAACCATTGGTGTTCCCATGGTTAAGAACACCAAACCAGGCACTAAAGCCAGACAGTGAGAAACACTGGAAGATCCTCTATCTATTCAGTACTTTGGTTGTTCAGCTACCTCAGAGGACAGATAATTCAGAAATTATCCTTTTGTAAATGGTAGAAAGAAAGAGAGGGAAAATGATAGTATCATTTGCCTTTTGCATAATTCCTACAATTCTCAAACACCTCCATTTTAGGCAACTTACATTTTGGAGTAGATCTCCAATGCTATTAACAGGTGTCTCAAGATGTTTTGTGAAAAATAACATACTTGGAGTAAAAGCCCTTTCCAGACAGGAAAGTAAGAGCATAGGATCAAAAATCAGACACAAATAAGGTTGGCTGCAAGGACCAGAATTCCAGATCTTTTCTTCCTTCGTGACTCCCTGGCCTTTGCAGTTAAGCACTACAGCTATGGCACATCTTTTTGGCAGGAGACAGGCTCTTACCTTGCAGTGCAGGGTGCTTCTGTGCATGCACAGAAGTCCGCTCTATACAATTAAGTGGAGCATCACACTTAACAAATTACATATTTCTGGGAAGAAGGCAGTCAAAGTGTCTGGGCCAGACATCTAGGCTACATCTTTATTGTTATAATTAAATGTACCTAGGAACATTCCTGAGCACTGAGATCAACTGATACAGAGCGAATGCATCTATGGTAGGGAAGTCTCAGCCTTCAAAGTATGGTGAATGTAACCAACCTGCCTGCTGGATGTGTTTTGGATTCCAAAGTATGCCAGGGAATTTCTTGGGAAAGAACTGGTTAAATAAATGTCAAAAGCTAATCATGGGCAATTGTAAAAAGCACAGACTACTGAAAGCCAGGGGCTAAGAATCCAGGTTGGTAAAATTGTAGCATAAAAATCCACTCAAACCACAATTTTGGTGAATGTAACTGGACTAGGTCCAAAGACTTTCTGATGAGTCTTCATGTCTGTGACAGTAATCTCACCTAACCAGCAACAAGGCCATAGAGCGAGAAAAATGCAGCGTGAAATTGTGAATAGGACAGTGAGGCAAATAAAGGAAAATCACCTACACAGTCTCTGTGCGCCTATTTGCCTCACTAACCCTCACTATGGGATTTACACCATGAGCATAACCCAGACAAAGAGTATTATTCCACATCCAGTTTCATGCAAGAATTGAGATTTCTGACTGCATCTCTATGTTCACAAAAATGTATGCTGGTGTAATAATATTTGCTCAAATCCTTATAAACAGCATTTTCTGTGCTATTATTACAGATGTCAGTCTGACAACATGTACAGACCCAGTTTTGGTCAGCTGTGACTGAGCACCTAGGTTTGGCTGAAAGGTCAGGCTGATGATGCATATCCACAGCCAACTGTCAGGAGCATCTTTTGTTTCTCATAGAACAAGCACAATTATTTCTACAAAGCACTCAGTATTTACCAGGTTTTTAACTGTACAAGTACAAACCATTTTTCCAAACATGAGTCACTCAGAAGGAAGTCAAATAAGCATCTTGGCTGGGCTGAATGATCAGAAAACTAAGTGACACATATTCAGTAAGCCTTAAAGAAAAGTAACTTTAAAATTATGAACATGGCAGTGTTTATTAAATCTTCTGAGAAGCAAGTTAAACCTACATAAGGAAATGGAAAATCTATCTGTGTGTTGAAGAGGTAGGTGATTTCCAATGGCTGCATCTATTTCCTTTCTTCTGGGTGGCCAGATGAGCATGCTGGCCTTGAGACTGGTTTGCCATGTCCAGCCATAACCCCACCAACTTACGATCCCCTGACTCTTTTTTTCAGAATGCAAATGCAGTTTTAACACAGAAGAAATAAACATTTATGATCATATAGAGCAAAAGAAGATTTCACAGTCCTATAGCCACAAATGATTTCTTGGGAAAAGAACTGCAATGATGACATTGCTAATTAAAAATAAATTACAACACCAAAAATCATTCATAATTTGAGTAAGTTTCTGCACTTTAGAACTTTTATCTTCCAGTTCATTGGATAGGAGAAGATTGCATGCTTATGAAGCTTCTTCAATTTGTTGCAAGCTTATTTTATGCTTTAAACATGACAGATGTCTTGGGATGAAGAACATTGATAAAATATAAGAAATTACAAGAAATAACCCCTGACCAATACCCTTTTGGTATTGATAGCACAACCTAGTTCCTAGAGCATCTCCCAGTCAGCTGATTGCATATATCCCCCTTTCATAAATTCTTTTCCTTAGTGGTATCTTACATGATAACATTCATTATGTCCCTCCCTAAACTCTATTTTGAGGGATTGTAAAATAACTGGGGAAAAAAAAAAAAATCTTAGAGGTATTTTAGTGCTATCACCAGACACTGTATAGAAATCTTTCTTTGTAAATTAACACTATTCAAAACAATGAGACGGTTGACGTTGTAAACACATTGCATACTAATTCCACACCATGTAATTATCTCTCAAAATGTAGCCACTAACACCAGGAATTAAAAACTGGCATTACAAATTGAATATCCACTTTTGGAGATGGAAAGAATCCCTTGTGAAGAAAGATCAACACATGCCAGGAAATACACTCTGTCTTGCCACAAAATATGCTCTTGTAAAGAACTTAAACTTTTTTTTTTTTGCTGTCATCTTCTTCCAGAGCAGAATTTCCAAAAAGGGCTTTTAGATATGTTCGAATAACAGCTGTATGTTCATGATACACTTATAAGAAGTCAACAGGCTTATCTGTCCAGGAAACATTTAGTCTATTCCCTGACAAAGCTCAAGTTAACAACAGTAAAAGCACTAACATAAAAAGCTGGTAAAAATATATTCAGAAAAAAAAAAAAGCCAACATTTTAAAATTAGATTTTAAATTAAATTTAAATTTTAGGAAATTAATGAAGTAACTAAAGAAGCAGGAAGAAGAGAATGTAGGGGATATATTGTATTAGCTGTAGTTTAGCAAGCAATCACATATTTGTGTGGTGTCTGCACAAAGTTGATAATCTGGGGCAGTTAGAATTGCAGAATACTGCAATATACCATTTAATACCATTTAAACACATGATGAGTCACTTTCTAGCACTTGTTCTTTAGCATGGCAACACCAGCAAGAATTTAAGCAGTGTTTATATATCAGGAGCTATATGATTTTATGCCTTAATTTCCTTAATTTTGACATTAATGCAGCGCCTTTTCTCAATTTTCTCTCTGACTCCTGGTTAAAATTGCCTGACCCTTTCAGCTCTTGCAGAGCTGAATATGCCAGAGGAGTTTACAGAGAGAAGCCAGATAATTCCCCTATTCCTCATTCACTGAAAAGAGACCTAAGCTGTCAGTAAGTGGATGATAAGGTACAGGTTGGTACTAGCACTTACTTTCCAAACAAGAAAGGATGTAAGTCCATTCTAAAAGCCCAGAACTCAGACTGCCTTTCCTAAGGTTCAGGCTGGTTGCCAGAGATTTGCAATGCCATCTATTGTATGAAGAAGTTCTGTAAACTTTTCTCCAAAGTTTGCAAGAAGTTCTAGGGAAGTCTAGGAAGGTCTCTGAGGACACAACAACTGCCAGAATTATCAGTAGAAGAGTATTTAAAGAAGCTTAGGGAGTTATTTGAATTTACTTTTTGGAAAATACTGTGTGTACATATCTAAACAAATCACAGCAAACTGCTTTTGCATCAATCTTCCTTTCAATAAATGTTTTGAGAATAATCTGGACAATTTCTTTAACTAAAATTAACCTGTGCTCATCTCATTATTAACTTTTATGTCCAACAGTTTCCTTCAATTTGAAAAATATAAAAATTTCTTAAGATGTTAATAGCTGTTAATGGCTATTAAAACCAGTTAGCCTAAGCAATCACATCATTTTATAAAAATTACTTCCTTCATATCCATTTCAATAGGAAGCACTGTTCTTGAATAAAGATATGACCATTGTTTCCTTAATTCACTTACATTTTCAAGCTTATTGTACCTAAAACTGATGACAAAGAAAAACAAGTTTTATCAGCATTTTGCTATTACCTACATTCTCCTCTGCTTAGGCTGCTGAAAAGTCTCTTTAGAATCTGCTTTGTCAGCTTTGGTTTACAGAATTTTGACTTAATAGTGAAAACAAGAAACACGTCAGTTGTCATTGGACTCAAAAGGCAAGATGGAACCTGGAGAATTCTAAGTCACTCCATTTCTATTTAACAATGGAAATACAGTAATAACAAAACAGAGGAATAAGAGGATCTTCTTTGTAGAACAATTTGTCAGGCAGATGAGGCAAACCCACAGTCTTCAAAAAATTATTCAAAACCTCTTGTAAAAAAGTTACTCCCCCCTAAATTACATTTACCTTATGAATATTATCCTCTGTTCCTAAGCTTTTGTTTTCAGTAACCCAAAGAAATCCTGACCCCCAGCAGTTCAAGGAGGCATGGTGAAAAAGCAAAGGCACTGTCTCTGGATATGCATAGCTAGCATTCACATATTACATTCATATACAACTTTATGAAACACCAAGATTACAGAAAGACATTTTCTGAAACTTTATATTTGTCTGACTTTCAAAACATTGTCTTTCAACTGGGTGGTAAAATGTGACCTTTCAGTCAAAATAATTCATTTTTGTTTTCACACTTACTAGACAAATACCATGAAGGCTTAAATATTGTTTCATTACAATTGGACAGCAGTATTCTAATATAAAACAGGAAAATATGACGATAACAGAATCAGAGGTATATAGAAAATTGCAAGGAAACATCAAATCATGAATAGCTGAAATGGAAACACTGGGATTCTCCCATTTTCTTCAAGAGCCAGGAGAACCATACCATACTTCTTGCCTATGCCAATCAGATGGCACAGAGGAAGATGAAATTCCCTTGGAAGACAACTTTGACGAAACTGGAGCAGAACAGGTTTTCTGGACAAGGACGGACATTACATAAAGGATAACTGTGGAGATGACTGCAGTGGCCAATCAGCCTTACCACATCGCAGAAAAGGAAATGTAAATACAGATAGAACACATAGTTCAGTATTTCAGTGTCCTGATTTTGGCTGTCATGGAGTTCATTTTCTTCTGTATTTGGATTTAGGATGAGAATAATGTTGATAACACACTGATGTTTTGGTTGCTGCTAATAGTGCTTGCCCAAAGTCAAGGACTTCTCAGTGTCTCATGCTCTGCCAGGGAGGAGCTGCACAAAAAGCTGGGAGGGAGCACAGCTGGGACAGCTGACCCAAACTGGCCAAAGGGATAGTCCACACCAGAGAACATCATGCTCAGTGTATGACTGGGGGGAAGTTACCTGAAAGGGAGAACTGATCATAGTTTGGGGCCAGGCTGGGCATCAGTCGGTGGGTGGTGAGCAATTGTATTGTGCATCACTTGTCTTTCTTGGGTTTTATCTCACTCTTTCTCTCTCTCTCTCTCATTTTTAATTACAATTAGTAGTAGTAGTAGTCGTCGTCGTCGTCGTCGTCGTCGTAATAAGAGTGTTGTTGTTGTTATTATGTTTCTTTTTTGTTTCAATTATTAAACTGTTCTTATCTCACCCCACAAGTTCTATTTTCTTTTCTTTCCTTTTCTTTCCTGATTCTCCCCTCTATCCCATCAGTATGGGGCATGAAGGGTTGAGATAAACATGACATTCGTGAATAAGATGGTCTTAAAACCTATCAGTTAAAATGCTGATTCAGATTCTATAAAATGGACAGTTCAAGTTCTCATTCATAACACAAATACTGCGGATAAGTTAAATAAGGTATATGTAGCAGTCCTGGCTTACCTTTAAACAAGCTTTTTATCTAAAATTTGTCATATATTTTGCCCCTTTGTAAATATTAAAACTCCTAATCCTCTGCTTCCATTCCAACTGATCATTGAACTCTCAAGCTTGAGCTCTAAGAAAAAGTACACACAAAAAAAGTCTAGGTTTTATTTAGAATTTACCACAAATTCTGAAGTCTTTCTGAAGGAGGTGATTGGTGACAGCCAGCATGGCACAAAGGACAAATTGTGCCTGTCAAATTTGGTGGCTTTCTATTATGGAGTTACCACATTGGTGGATGATGGAAGAGTGACTGATGTCATCTACCTGGATTTCTGCAAAGCATTTGACAGTGTCCCACACAATATCCTTGTCTCTAAATGGGAGGGACATGGATTTGATGGATGCACCACTCGGTGAATAAAGAATAGTCACTCAAAGAGTTGTGGTCAACAGATCCATATCCAAGTAGAGCCCAATGAGTGATGAGTGGTGTTCTTCAGGAGCTGGTATTGGGACTGACAGTGTTTAACATTTTCATTGGAGACATGAACAGTGGTACTGAGCTGACACCAAACTGTGGTTAACACACTGGAGGGAAGGGATGCCATCCTGAGGGACCATGCACAACTCATGAAGTTCAACAAGGCTACGTGCAAGGTCCTGCACCTGGCTGGGGTAATATCCTGACCACAAATACAGGCTGGACAGATAAAGAATTGAGAACAGCCCTGGGGAGAAGGACTTTGGAGTCTGCTCAGTGAGAAGCTCAACATGACCCAGCAACAGGTGCTTGAAGCCCAGAAAACCAACTGTGTCCTGGGCTGCATCAAAAGCAGTGTTGCCAGCAGCTGGCTCGTGGGTGATTCTGCCCTCTGCTACTCTGTTCTAAGACCTCACCTGGAGTACTGCATCCAGGTCTGTGATTCCCCAACACAGGAAGGATATTGACCTGTTGGTACAAATCCAGAGGAGGGTCACAAAGATGATCAGCTGGAGTACCTCTCCTAGGAAGACAGGTTTGTTCAGTCTGGAGAGGAGAAGGGTCCAGGGAAACCTTAGAGTAGTTATTCAGTACTTACAGCCCACAAGAAAGCTGGAGTGGGATTTTTTTTCCAAGGGTATGTAGTAATAGGACAAGGGGTAATGGCTTTAAACTGAAAGAGGATAGGTTTAGATTAGATATTAGGAAGAAATTATTAGAATAATATAATTATTAAGACTGGAAAAGAACTCTAAGATCATCAAGTCCAACCTTTGACCTAACACTGCCAGGGCCACCTCTAAACCATGTCCATAAGTGTGACATCGACAAATCTTTTTGTCATTGGCCTTCTTGGCTACCTGGGCTTGCTGCTGGCCCATGTTTAGCTGATGTTGACCAACACCCCCAGGTCTTTTTCCACTGGGCAGATTTCCAACCACTCTGCCCCCAGCCTGTAGCACTGCCTGGGGTTGTTGTGACCCACGTGCAGGACCCAGCACTTCACCTTGTTGAACCTCACACAATTGGCCTTGGCCCACTATCTAGCCTGTCCAGATCTTTCTGCAGAGCCTTCCTACCCTCCAGCTGATCAACAGTCCTGCCCAACTTGGTGCTGTCACCAAACTGACTGAGGGTGCACTTGATCCCCTCATTCAGATAATTGTTAAAGGTCTTAAACAGGACTGGAACAGGATCCTCTTCACTTTGATAGTGGTGAGACATTTGAACAGGTTTCCCAGATGATTATATGATTATACAAATAGGATACAGTTTTCATGCTGATGATATTTGTCTGCCCCAAATAAATACTTTTGTCAGAAGAGAATCTCTGTGGTAGAAGATTTAAACTATTTCAAACAGCCATTAATCACTTGTTTTATTTTCATATCCTATCCTAAAACAGCATCAATGCAAAGTAAGAGAACAAGAAAAAGAACTTCCAAATTAGATTATTTACAGACCTTTAATAAAAAAAAAAAAAAAAAAGAAGGATACTACAATTTATTATGTGCATAGTTTTTCATAGAAGCAATGCATACAGTATTATTTGTGAGAAATACCAAGCACAAGATGACAGAAACACTGAGATGATATGGAGGAGGTAGGATGACACATGCTGTTGAACAGCAGAAACCCATAAGGGCAATATAAACTACAGCAATTACACCACCAAAATGTGCTATCAAGGAGAAAAGAAGCAGGACACTTACTGGAGAAGCTTTTTTCAGTGATGTTCTCTGTTCCAGAGAGTGTCCAAGAAGAACAGGCACACAGAATAGCACATAACTGGGTCCTACAACTAATGGCAGGTTTTGAATAGCTGTTAAGTATGTATCTCTGCTCAGGCAGTAAAGTTAATGGCTGCTTGTTCACTGCTAACCTAATAAGCTTTTCTATTGTCTAGAAAATGCTGGATAAAAATGCCGTTTAATTGTTTCAAACTCTTCCTCAAAATTATGTAATTCCTCATATGTGCTGTTCATGTAGACAGGCCTCTGTAGAGTGAAGGTGGTGAGACCTGCAAAGTTAGCCAGTTATTTAGCCTCTTGTGTACTTACAAAGACTTCGAGGATGATATAGTGTTTTTTAATACAGGAAAGAAGTTGGTCGTAGGGAGACAGTTTTCTTAACCATTTCAGCAATATATACATAACCATGAATTTTAAAGCCAAGAGGAATCATTATCATCCAATCTCACCTTTTACCTACAGTTCACCTAATGTCAACATACAGCTCAGATGTTTTTCTTAGCTGTGTTGTCTTGAGAAAGTTGATTGCAAAGAGGACTCAGCACTGGAAAAGTTGTTCCTATGCTTAACCTATCCATTACTTTTAAAAAATGTAGAAATCATTGAAAGCCCACCCCTGCTATATCTCTTGTCTACACTTAGTGTGTGTTTCAAATTATTGTAATCCTCCATACTGTTCTCCTTTCTCTAAAAAGGATTCTAAAGAATGGCAGATCTTTTTTCCACATGGATACTTTTTGATCATTCTATCAAGAACTCTCAAATCTCTTCTTAGATAAAAGACACCAGTTCAACTTAATGCTTTGTCACAGACCTGGGAGAACAAAGCATATCTAGATTTTTCTTTAAAGCACCTACTGCTCTTCCTTTCTCCTCTTCAAAATTACTGCACATCAGTTCTTCATAAAGCAAAAATTTGTGGCCCTGGTGGTTCTTACAAAAGTGTGTTCTCCTCATAGCAAAACAAAACACTTATATTTCAGATGGTCTGTCTCCCAAGCTTCATCAGCTGCCATGCTTGGAGCAGCTCTGTGGTTCTTGTCAAATACAGGTGTATTTACATTAGTGGTTTAGTCCAAATAGGAAGAGTACTTTAAATATATCTCTTGATTACATATATCGGTACACACTCAGGACCAGATCACATGAGAATTTTTTTGCTGAGGGAAATCCCTTATTTCTGCACACACCAGGAAATTTCCTCACATACCAGGAAAGAACAAAAAATGACACAAAGAAAAGTGCTTTGTTTTTGAAGCGCATAGTTGATTTCATCATTACAGCAGGAAGACACATCGGTTCACAACAAGACCAAAAGTCAAACTATGTGTACTTTCCACCATTACAGTTTTCAGCTACTGTGAAAAAAAAATTGAGCTTTTAAAAAAGTTTTCTTCTTTGTCTTATTTTTTGAGTTATTGCTGAGATTATCCTTACATTAGTTACCGATATAAGGTAATTATCAAGGCTCTCTCTATCCCAGAAAAACTAAAACCTACAGCTCTACACCTTTAGCTTTTTGAAGCCATGAGATAAAAATGTGTGTGAACACCCTTTAGGATGTGCTCGTTCCTGCCTACCAAGTACCTTTTTCAACAAGAGAAAACAGGTGTCATGGTGACATTTTAATCCACTTCTGATTATTAAAATAAGGTTTTATCGACGCTACAATATAAATTGCATTTAAACACACACTTAGTGTAATTTTTAATATTTTAGCATGTAAGCTAATTTGACTACTCCAAAGCCAGGTATTGGCAACATCATAAAAACCAAACGCAAAAAATATCTACCTGCCCACATAATTCAAAAATATTACTTAGATAGAATTCTATTTTTCTCAAACCTAAGAACTCATCATCATGCACATAAAATAAACTAAAATAAAAAATATAGTTAAGCAACAAGTTAAATGTGCAACTTGAATTCCCATTTGAAAGTTCACTCATAAATTGAATATTTAAGTCTGGATTTCTCCAGTCCTTTTATGACAAAATTTTGCATTTTAAAAAGAAGAAATTAATTTTACAACTCAAACCCACTTTTTTTCCCCTGTCAATATGCATTTATTACCTAGATATTTTATCAAAATCATAACAGATCTCTTTAAATGTCTTAAATCTATTCATAGACATAATCTCAAACTGTTACTTATATAAAAAAGTTTTATGAAAAAAAGGCATCCAAGTTATTAAATTGCTCTCAAATTTCATTGTGCCAGGAAAAGTAGAGAATTACCAATGAAATTACTTTAGCAGCAGGATAAAATACCTATTAACTGTGACAACAACAATGGAGTCCATCTGCTCATGGACACACAGAGAAGCAGACTTTATGACTATGAACTCAGTCTAGTGAAAGGGAATGGTTCATATATACAGAAGCTAATCTTTATGATGCTTCTAGCCCTACTAAAGAAAGCATCATCTCCACAGCAAGAAGAAAAGAGAATTTGCAAAAGTGAGCAGTACAGCTGTTCCTATTTTTTGAAGACTAAAAAAAGGCTGAAATTTCTCTAGACTTAAAAAGTAAAATAAAATAAGAAAACAGTAACGTAAAATAAAATTAAGTGATGGTAAAAGCCTATTTATAAAAAAGGGCTAGAATTGCATTGCATTTGGCAAAGGGGAAAAAATGCATTTGATTTTTTTATTTCATCAAATTAGCTATATTTTATTTAGAACTGCAAAACAAGAACATAATTTAATACATCTTTTTGTTATCCTGACAAACCTAGAAATTTTAGACTGTTCTAAGCATCTTAAAATTGTGAAAGGAATTAAAATGCAACATTTTGTAAAGCCTTAGCAACAACAGTAACCACCCTTGCAATAATTCTGTAACAAAGGTATTGCAAGTGCATTTATTTATGGGGTGCAAACAAGCAACCAACATTGTTATCATTCGGAATTGAGTTGTATAATGTGTGCACTACTAGTGAACGCAGAGATTCTGAATGCAATTTCATTAGCACACAAAATTAACCTTTCATATGAGTGCCTACATTTCCCCTAGACATCTTTCCTGTCATATTTCACAAGCAATTTGGGCAATGCTTAGTGTTTTAGCCCATCTGAATTATGCATACTCCTACACATTCCATAATGTAACTAAAGAATGTTTTCAATTCTCGGGCATGATGCAAATTTATTATAAATAATTGTAAAACCCAACCAACCATACAGAAGTAAAACACACTTATTGAAGTTAATCCCACACATTCTTTCTTCCATTGTCTCAATACATCAAACAGTAATTATCCTGTGTTTAACATAATAGGACAGAGAATATTTAGCCTGAGAGTACTCAAACTGGTTAAATATAGATAAATATCTATGATAAAAAATGCCAGTTTTCTTCTTTAAAGGTCTCTGCAAAATAATTATTTTGATGTCATTACCAAAAAAGCTACACACCAGAGCCAACTCCATATGGATTATGACTGAAACAGCATTATCCGTGTCCTATTGTGCATTAAAATTAAAATGCAGATTGCTGCTGTTTTGGGGGGAGGGGGTTGTCTGCTTCTTTGCAAGAAAAGAGAAAGAAAAAAGGGAAAAAAGGGAGAAAAAGGAAAAGAGAGTTATCATGTAATACTAATGTTATTAATTCTGATCTGAGAGACTTACTTGGTTCCTATTTCTGTCCCTTAATGACTTCCAGTCCCTGCATCATTCCACTCTAATATAAAGAGGAACACTAAGCCCCTGACAAACCATGTGGAAAAACCCAATCCATTTTCCATAAATACTAAGATAGCCTGTTAATTGCTGGAGTCCTCCACCTTATGTTAGTAAGTACTTCTAAGTTCAGCCTACTTTTTCCTGAAAATGTCACTGACATAAAAATAAATATTCTCAAATCATATTTATAAGCCTTACATTGTCTGTGAGCTTTTGAGAGAGATTCAATGGCAGAGAGATAATGAAATATTTACATGGGATTTTTATTCTGCAACCTTTCCTACCAGAAACCTCACTCCATATATTTGCCGTTAAAGTATAAAGTCTCTCGTTAAATTATCCTACTTCTTAGAATGAAGCAATTAAAACTGCTCAAATTTGAAAGACCAGAGAAGTCACTTTCATGAAGAATATGTACATATTTTTTAATGTAATGGATGCAGTTGTTAAATAATAATCAGTCCATTAACATCTGTATTGGGTCTGGCTGGGATGGAGTTAATTTTCCCCATATCAACCCTCACAGCTGTGCTTTGTACTGATAGCTAGAAAGGTTTTCGTTTTATTTTCTCTCTGCTCTGTCCTGCTGAGGAGGGGAATGATAAAGCAGCTTGGTGGGCACCTGGTGGCCAGTCAGGGTCAATCCACCTCAATGTTTTATGAATACAGACAGAGTCTGGTCTAGTGTGAATTAATTTTAATTGTATGATTAGCAATGCTAATAGGAGTTATACTGCTGTGGATCAATATGCACATCGATATGCACACTTACGAGAGAGCTTAGAAAAATGATACAGAAACTGTTATTTTCCTTTTTTTTTTTTTTTGCTCATGCATAAATAAATATATCACCTGGAAACTGAGTGAGAAATTTTTTATACCCCGCAGGTTACTCTTCCTTATACAGTTCATACTGTCTGCATACTGTCTGCAGGATAACTTTCTTGCTTTCTCATACCGGTTTGAGCTTTCTCCCATTACTGAGACCCTTAATAAAAAGATGTCAATGAGGAAGGCATGAGGAAAGAATCAACCAGCCAGATTTGGACTACTTGACAAGCATTGGGTCAGCCTCTACAATGGCCAAAGGAAAATCTGTAAAATCCTAACTCTTCTCACCAGTAAATAAATCTAAGAACTTTTGGTGAGATACACAATAATATGCAATACTTAAGGCATAAAATACCTTAGGTGTGAAAGAGGCAATGAGATCATCCTTGGCTCTTCTGTCCAGCAAATGAACCAGAATTGTCCTTGGAAATACAAGGATTTTATGAAGAGTAGAGTCCGTGATAAGTTGGACAAGATATAATAAATGACCCTCAGTTATATGTACAGGAACACACAGTACTATTCACTAGCACTGAAAATACTGAAAAGTGGCCTTCTAAGCAAAATCAGCTTTTTTTTTAAAATATAGATGTGAATGTCAAAACCCATACTCCTCTCTGCAGGAGGATGATGGGACAGGTGTGAACCTGTTAGCCAAACTAGCAGTAGTTTGATACAAGCTTCAGAGGAGGTAAAGGCCTGAGCAGTAGCTGGGCCAAGAACTCCTCCGGGAAGCCCACAAAGCAACCGTGACACTAAGCATTGGTGCATATGAGCTTGGAGCATCGATCATGTGCCTAACACATAAATAGCAGGTGGTTTTTTCATGACTCAAGGAACTTAGAAAGTTGTGGGTACAAGGTGCCTCATACATTTATGTTGTATGCAACTTTACTAGGAGCCAACCACTTTTTTCCATGAATGTGACAGCCTAATTAAGCTGCCTTTGAGCTTTGCCTGTTAGGCAGTATGGCTGGCTGCATGGTGGTGATCTCCCCTTGAGCTCCATACCAGCCACTGTGAACCCCAGCCAAGACCAGCACAGAAGTTTAGAAAGTAGAAAGCAAGGAGTGCACTCTGAATCTCATGACTCAGAGGGAGGGTCTCCTTTACCCTTTTATGTCTCTAGCCTCTGTGTAAATCATTGTTGCTTGTTTGTAACTTGTTTTTCTTTTGTATGTTTCTTCCATGTAGTAAGTAATAGAGTGAACCACGCCATCAAACTTTGTTAAGTCACACCCTTACAATATCATACCCAAACCACCTTTCCTAACACCTTTAACAGTGATTCTTTGAGTGATATAAATCACAAATTGGACAGGACAGGATCCTAAATCAGGATCCATGACAAGTTAGTATGACAACAACCAATAGTCTTTATTGCATGTCTACTCTACTTCCCAAATCTCTGGGGACAAAAGGCTGACAAGCCTGTTTACATGAACAAAACAGTAACTCCTCACTGTGCTGTGTGTCTGGTGTATAACAAAGTCTCAGAAAAATTATAACATTAAACCTGTATTTCACTTCCACCCAAGACACTGGTATAAATCTATGTGATTTGCAGGTTTGAATATGCATTGTACAATGTGGCAAGAGCTCTGAAACTGAAGTTACTAATATAAAACTCAAGTTTGTCCTATAGTTATATTTGCATGACTGGTTTCCAGGACTGTTGCCTGTATGCACACCCATGCACTTGAGTCAGAAATTCCCTAGTGGCCCAGGAACCCACTGCTGTTGAGACATACAACTGAATTGAAATTTCACATTAACCTAACCAAGGTGACTGACTGAACTCCTGGCCTCCTTCACAGCAATGTATATGAGTAATTAGCAGAGGAGTCCCTAGGTGGGAATTCCACACACTTCCCAAAGCAGCTCCTGATATATATAGACCAATTTGAACATTCCATTGTGTACGTTAACATTCTGCATGGCACATCTGGCTGCTCCATATGCTTCCCAGGCAGGCCCTGATGCAAAATTGGTCAAGCTGTACATAGTTACCTTTAAGTAGTCAGGAGAAATCATTCTTGCAGATACACAAACAGTCACATAAGACAGTCTTTTGTGCACAGTTAGAGATATTTTGTATGAAGTTTAAGATAATTAATAACAACAATTTCTGTATATAATGTGGTCACATAGGATCATGGGCCAGCCAAATTACAGGAATTTAGCAGAACAATAGTTTCCAATGCAGTTGGAGAAACCCTGTCAAAGACCCATGCAATGGAGACTCCTACAGTCATACAACCAGCAACCAATGACACTGTTTGAGACAGATAATTCCCATGCTAAATTCCCAAATGGTTTATTTGTTCTTTAAAAACAATCACTCTGTTTTTGAACATCTGCGTAACAATGACCAGGTACTCAGGTGTACATTACAAACTTGCATTTTTCTTGTAACTGAAAGAAAAATCCATGCTTTTTCAGTCTAATCTAAATTTTCCCTTTTCAAAATACCTCACTAAGTACATCCTCCCACAGAGTTTCAGCAAGTACGAAAGTGGTGGAGCAGCCTAGCATCTAGCAGTAGCACTGCTATCAGAGTACAATGTTCACAGAGCTGCTACAAAGTAAGCTCTGTAGGCTGTAATTATTGAAGTGCCAGGCTGCCTGTTTTACAGAAGTAAACACAGTTTATAAGTTAGAAAAAGTAAAGTTCAATTTGAAAGAACAAATAACTGATTTGCAAGTCAAGTCCAGCAAATTATTGGTCAAAAATATCTTTGCTTTTTCACTACTAGACTACCACCTTATAGTGCTAATTGTTGCCTTTTGAGTCCACTTGAATGAATAAAAGACCAGTCAAATGAGCAAGGATTGAGAAGGTTGGTACCAGCCTGAGAATCAGTTACTGCATGTTATCAAACCACAGGTCAGATCTACAAATTGTTTCCAGTAGCGTGATAATGAAAACTCCCTCAGGGCATGGTTGGGGCAGGACAGACAGATCATTTCTTTAAGCTAAAAAGAACATTTTTTTCTTGGTTGCACTAGCTGTTGTGTCTGGTTCTTGCACTTGTAATGAGATGGATTACCACAGCTGATTTTGGGAAGAATTTGTTTCTTGCATCTTATTAGAAGAGCAAGATGGATGGGATGGAGAAAGAGAATGGGACCTCAACTCCTTTAGCTAACTAGTAGGATTACTTGGATCTATCAACTTGTGTCTCCTCAGCAGTATTAGGGTGTTTTATATTAGACACCTTGTTCCTGTCTGTTTCCCCCTCTGGCATGCAGTATTATCTTGTCCTAACGACTTAAGTAGAAATAAAATTTTATTAATTCAGAAATAGGTGGGCAAGTTTTAATGATCTACCATTACATAGCTATCATAAAATCATATAATGGTTTGGATTGGAAGGGACCTTTAAAAGTCATCTAGTCCAACCCTCTGCAATGAGCAGGGACATCTTCAACTTGATCACATTGTCCAGAGCCCCCATCCAGCCCAACCTGTTTTCAGGAATGGGGCATTTACAACCTCTCTGGGCAATCTGTGCCAGTAGTTAACCACCCCCACTGCAAAAAAACTACTTCCATTTATCTAGTCTGACTTTCTCTTCTCTTAGGTTAGAGCCATTACCCCTTGTCCTAGTCCTACAGACCCAACTAAACATATATGCACTTACATATCCCTATATGCATACACACACACCCCTATATATATATGAACTAATGGTCCCTTTTTGCCTTAAACTTTTAAATTGCTTTTCAATATAAGAGGGAAAGGCATTTTCTGCTATGAATATTTTATCTTTAACCTTCTAAACCACACTAGAAACTGCTGATTAGAGACACCCACTATCCATTTTACCCCATTGCTAATGAAAACAAGTCCTTCATTCAAAGCTATTTTTACTGTTAAGATTTGCATAATATAGCTTTGCTCTGACTCAGATTTCTGCAGATGAAGCAACTTTTTCCTTCTTCATAAAATTTTCTAATTTGAGGTCTAAACAGCAAGATAATTCAAAAACAGTTTTAAGAACCCAGCTCAATTATTCTTCTTAGTTAGCAGAAATTAATACAACTAAATTACAGAGCTGTAACTCCAGTGAGTTTTTAGAAATATGTTTATATTGTGGGTTCTCATAAAATTCCCTTTCTTTTAATTAAATCTCCTTATTCTTAAATGCCCATGAGAGTAACTTCTAATCAAGATAACGTATCGGTTATTCTCGTGTACATATTTATATTAAAGTAGCGAACATAGATGAACACGTCTTAGAAGATAAGATCCCAGTTTGCAGAGAGAGAGAAATCAAATCCCTTTTATCTGCATAAGTTTTCTCATGACAACACTCATGTTCTGGTCTCCTTAATTTTATTAAAAATGTGATAGCAAAAAAGAGGTTGATCAAATCTTAATCTTAACAGAAATTGAAACAGTAGAAAATTCATGAAGGGAAATTCTGTTAAAAGCTACTAAAATAAAAAATGGTATCTTTAGCTCAGGCAGTCCTGAGCAAAAATAGCTGAAAAACTGTCAGGATATCAGAAAATTCTGTGTAGATGGTTTCCCATTTCTGTGCTCCTCCCCAAGGATTAGATTTCTGGATCAGCACAACACAGCTATGATTTTTTTTGTTGTTTGATAAATTAGGGATTTGTAGTCATATTAGGGATTTCTACATCATAGAAAAAGTCCTCACTTTTCATGTTTCCTATAACCCTTCTTCTTCCTTATAAAAAGATTTTCTTGCAGTTCCAGTGCAGCTCAGAAAGCAATATAGGCCATGATTTGATTCAACCTGTTGTCAGCATTCAACATCTTGTCAGTCACTTCAGTAAAACTTGTGTATCATTGATCTATTTGTTAGAAAGAATATGTAGTTTCATCATTGTGCCATTTTGTTGAAATTGCTAAAAATTACCTGACCATCCAAATTCAAAATGTTTTGTATTTGATTAGTCCAAACAACCTCATCATTAGCATTTAAGTTGGGCTTTACACACTGCTCAATTATTACTTGAAAATATTTAACAAAAGCTGTGAAGCACCAGAAAAAATATAGAAAAATGACTTATTTTTTAAAATTCCATGTTATTTGACAGAATGTCACAGTTTTATCAATATTTCAAATTTTAGTAAATACTGATCCTCTACAACAAGTTTTATCTTTCACGTACTAAATCTAGAATATCTGAACAGAAGCAGTATTAAATCAGAATACAAAAAGCAATAATAATGAGGAACCAAACAACTGCCTGACTCCATCTCATCACTTGTATCTTTCTCTTCTGTTCTGAAATAAGGCTGTCAGTGCTGCAAATGTGTTCTCTTCAGTACACTTTTTAGAACAGTTACTGGGATTTGGGAGGTTGTCCAATCTGCACACAAATGTTCTGCAGTAATTGCTGCAGGCATGCTAATGGAAGACGTCTCAAGACATAATATTATTTTAAACATGTATTTTTTAATGTGAACTTTCTTCAGATACTAAATTGACAGATAGGTAAATAATCAGAAACAGTGCTGTGGTCATATACCACATCATGTTTCATCAGGAAAGTGCAACCTGGACTGCTGCACTAAAGAACTAGAAGATAATGTCTTCACTGAGTGTCTGGAAAGACAGAGGGATAAAACTAATCAAATGGATTAACACTTAGCTACTATCTGCACTAATTATTGGAACAATGATATTTAATGTTAGCCTCGTAGATGGAAAGTGTATAATTTGTAGCAATTACATTACATATTTAAGAGCTATTATCTTTACTGATTAAACAATTTCCTCTGGAAGCACTGTTTTGAAGAGCTACATAAAATAACAGTGCATCACCTACTCAAGTGCACAATTTCTGCCAAAAGACCGAATTAAGCAAAGCATCTGCAACAAAGGCAGAACTATCCCATTGGAAGTTGTCCTTTGTCTGGTCTGGTGGTCAAGGAACAACCAGCAGCCTAGCATTAAAGGGATTGTGCACAGGAAATGAGGGTAGCTTTAATAGCTTTCAAAAGATGAAAACTATTAAAAAGAGAGCAATGCTTTTTTCGCACTTATTTTCTGTAAAATAAATTAAGAAATATGTGTTAACCAACTACAACCTACGTGTTGGTCACATGGGACACAGTTTGGAATACACATGAAAAACCAGAATAGGAATATGATGCTTAAAATTAACAAGGCTTTTAGCAATTTATACTTTATTATCTTTTATTTTAAATTCTGTGCAAGTATATATTACTTGAGAACCAAAATATGGTTTTGGCTACATCTATCACAAAAATATGTCAGGAGGCGACCTCTCTGTCATGTTATTGTACATGTCATGTAAAATCTTATTTTTACAGTCGTACATTTGAAGGAGGCTTTTTATTATCATTACCTTTAGCAGAATTATTCTAAATCGTAATTTAACTCAGGGTATGCTGAAATTATCTGAAGCCACAGAATCAGGTCAGGCAACTTATCTTTTTACTTAATCAAAAGGCATTAACTGTTGCAAAAATCCATATTACTACCTTTATATTCTTCATTTCAATTGAACATTTTGATATTTCTGGTAATAAAACTTTTCTGGTACAATACTTGTCCAACTCAGTTCTACACAAAAAAATACATGGTTGTATGCCAATTTATAGGCAGTCCAAACGTTATAACTCCTAGGTCTATTCTAAAAGAGGATAGTAGTCTTTTTAAATAATCATGGTGACTTCTAGAATATAATTTGTTTTGAATTTTTCAGTACTGCAGCACAGGATTAGTTGAAACCAATGAAGCTTTTTAAAATTTTATTTATTTTTTTATTTTATTGGTGGTTTTTTAATATCTGGTTACCTGAGATGACTACACCAAGAATGAGCAAAGGCAAAAATTTATAAATTATACAATAAAAACTCAGGAAAAATATCAACATATCTAAAGAGTTCTGAAAACATTTAGATTCCCTGGAAATTAAAAAGTCCCTCCCCCAATTTGAAAGATTAAAGAAAAATATTAATTTAGAAGTTTTGGCCATGTATCATCAGGTATTAGGATAATTTATGTTTTATAGCATGATGGGCTTCTGGGCCTTCTGCCATAGGTACCTGTCTGAAAGGGAGGCTGCTCAAAATTGCTCTGCTTATTTTTTCTGTGCTAGGAGAAGCCTAAAGAAGAATTTAAACAGTTTTACTACCAACTGCTACTAGATCAAGCTGAACATTAAGCAGATGGAACACAGTTCTAAAAGAAATGTTTACCTGCTCATCATTGAGGAATTCCTGTTGAATCCAGTTCTGATGCATATTTGCTATAACTGCTAATGAGAATTAAAAGGCTCTTCTTCAGCAACATATTTTTCTGATTATAGTAGAAAAAAAGTACAAAGGAGTACAAAGGCAATTTTGAGCCACAAGATATCAGCGACTATGAGCTTGGTCATTGCCAAATTAGTAATGTCTGTACTGAAAACTGCAATGTAGAAATGACTTTAAAGAGCTTGTGTATTATAAACAGCTCTCTAAATCCAATGTGAATTGTTTTACTCTTTACAGTACAAGATAGGTTTGTAATTTTCCTGATCAAGAAATAGTTGCTTTTAAATTGTTAGAATAGACCTGATTCTGGAAAATTTTCAAGTTTTACTGAAGCTTTTCATAATACATAATGTTTTAATTGTCATCTCTTAGCCAGGATATTTCTTATCATGTTCAAAGGACACAACCAAACACCCAGAAAATCAGAAAATAAAGCATTTACATTCAAAACTGGCAGATAAATAAATAAGTATCTGTATGTTGTTTTTCTACATAGAAACCGTTTCAAATCATTAAGTGGTTATTATTACTTCAAACATGTTGACACAATTCCTGAAGCCAGAACTTAAATGAACATGGCTTTTTTTATGTTCATAAGCTAAAACTGTGTTATTTCTTGATTCTATTTGCAAGATCTGCAAGCATTATTTCTATGTTATACAAATGAATAGCTACAACTCCTTTAGACAGGCTGCATAATTTGGCAACATAATTTGGACTAATAGGGAAAGACATGCTAGTGGGAAAAAAAGGCCTAACTAGAACAGATGCTTTGAACATGAGAGGCAAAAACAATCCTCTGTGGATTAACTTGATAATATTTAAATCAGTCTAGATCTTCCTTTCCATGGAAAGAGAAATACAGTACAGATGAAACTCAGCAGAATCCCATAAGAAACCCTTGGATTTTATGGTTGATTTTCCTCCCCAGACAAGCAGAACTAAGGTGCCTTTGCACAGACAGAGAACTGGAAGAATTCTATGAAAATATATATGGAGATAAACTTCCAACTGTGCAAACTTGCTTCAAGCCTGCAATTTTAAGAGGGCTGCAGAAATGGGAGACGCTTTGTTTCCAGGATTGCTGCAGTTGTGGCAGCTGTAGTTAGTGTAATGTAAACTCACTAGGCAGATCTGACAGCTGCTGTTTTGACCAGCACCAAAACACTCTAGAGCCAAAAGCACAATCTGTGATGCCTTGACAAAGAGAGGCAAGGCTCAAATGAAATTAGCTTATTTCAATATTGGTACAGGGCAAACTGCTAATGAAAAATCCCCAAGAAGCTATGTGTATACCTATCTGTGGCCTTCTCATTCCATAGCAATACATAAATATTAATGAATAAATAGAAATGTTACCACAATTGGAAATTTGCTCTTTATTTAATTCAAGTGGACTAGCAAAAAAGAGAAAGGAAAAGACAGGAGTATGCTACCATATCACCTGAAGCTTTATGTACTGATTTAGACAGAGTATGTATGTAATAAAACTGCACAATAGTTGGTGCTTTTTTCATGTATACAAATATATGAATCAATATGTATTATTTACATAAATGCAGACACCTTTTGGAATACTTTGACAGAGACTCAAAGACAAAGCACATAAGAAGGAAATGCTGTGTGTCAGTTAAAAAATAATTAGATACTTAATTTCTTTGATGGTTCATTCCATCTTCTTACCTTATAACTTCTTTCAAATGCCAGCTATTGCTACCATGATAATCAACAAAAAATAAAAACCAGAGAGATGTCTCTGACATAAGCAAAAATTAGTTCCTAACACAAGTTTACAGAATTAAATCAATCATTCAATAAATTTTATTTTAGCTGTCTAAGAACTAGGATTTAAGGTCAAGATGATTAACTCATTGACCATAGAAGGAACCCTTGATGGCTACCTTGATCTAAAAGTTTCAGTGGATACCTAATCGGGATACTGCAGATAGTGGAGAGGAATAGGAGAATGATTCCTCACACTATAACTGATCAAAAAAAGATATGCTTCAAGACTGAGTCTTAGTCCTAGTCTTTAGGAATTTGTCTTTACAGGCAAGGTAAACTGTACTTTAAAACAGCATTTAAATGTCACCTAAAAGCTATTGAAATCCAATTATACTCTTCACATGCACAAAACAGCACTAAAAAAATGAAGAACTCCGAACCAGAGGTTAGCCTACATGACTATAAATTACACACTGCAGCCACAAAGACTGTTAATGAATGAACAACATAAATACATTTAAAAATGTGCTTCAAAACAAGTGGTGATGCGGTACTGAGTTCTGCACTGATAGTTCACAGAGAATAGCAAGTCTACCTTAGATTCATACACTAGATTTACTGGTATTAAATGAAAATTAAATTTATGGGGCATTATTACTACTACAATAAATTCCATTGTTTTTACAGAAAAGCTTTTACACATTCTCGGAAAAGCTTAAAAAATGTTAAGTTTTAAAAAGAAATGCATTTGGATCCCTTTTCTTGTACCAAATGTTGCCTCTCCCTGACATTGCACAGCAAGTTGTGGAGTTCTTTAGGCTATATTCCCATTGACAGTGATTGTCTTAAACCCCAGCTGCTTGATGCAGAAGGTTCAACACCTCCACTGGCGTAAGGAGCTGCTCATGTTTACTTCTTTTCAATAGCCCTTTTTGCTTTTTCACCATTTTCCTGTTTCATCAGACTAAATCCCTGATGCTATTCATAGTGCAGGCCCTCAAATGACTGTGATAGCACATGATCAGTGAGTTGAAGTACAGAAATAAAAATTTCTATGCAAGGCAAATTAGGAGATTAGTCTTTTATATTCTCAGTGCAAACTGCTGGAATATTGCAGGTTCAATTTTGCCAAGAGGTGTAACCTTCAGCAGGGAAAGGCAAAGATACAAGACACCTTTCAGGTACAGAGGCTATGCCTCAGAGCTTCTTCTGTGTGAAGAGAAGACACATTTTTCTCCTGATTTCCTCATGTGCCCTGACACAAAGGCAAGTTGGTAGCAATTTAGAGAAACGTTTGCTAACACTTCTGAGATTTAGTATTTCCTTTGTAGGGGAAAAATTCTATCTTTGAAGGTTGTGTTGATTAAAGCATATCAACTAAATTAAAGCTTTGTCCTGTTGCTCACTGTGGAAGACAAAGATTGATGGGCAAAAGCAAAAAAAACCCACAATAAAAACATGCCTTACTGGAACGGACCTTTCAAAGATTGTAGATCTGCTGAAATACACATCTTCTTCTGCAAAGTTGGGTAGGCTTGTGCATGTCAGGTAGACTAAGCAAAAAACATGCAATGTACAGCTGGCACCGGTATCAGTGTTCTCTGGAGCTCTCCTCAGTTACTGAAATGTCACTGAGGAAAGTTACCACTCAGATCTGCCTAATGCATTAATACATATGTACAAACAAATCACTGAGTAGTAATAAAGCACTACTGGAACTCTTTTAAGTGCTGATATTTTTTTGATAAAGGCAGATCAGCATATGTTTCCAAGTGTCTGACTGGACTGTCATGGTATAATCCATGACGTAATTTTGCATAATCCTTCATCTCAGTCCCTTTTTAGATATGCTAACCCATAAACTGCATGCAAGGTTTAATATACATCAAAAGAATAGATCAGTAACTTTATTCTCATAAAGAATGTCAATCCATATAAATGACAAAGTAAAAACTGCTGATGGCATACATAATGTATCAGCAGCCGTGCTGTAGCATGACACATTCTAAACATACCTAAGGGACCAGCTACAGAGAAACCACACCTGACAGACTTCTGTGTCTGCCCACGTACCTGTTCTCCATTGCTTGTGCTTTCCCTCATCAATCCAAGCATTTCTTCTCTCAACAAAACTCATCTTCCTCACAGATAAGCACTTATATTTGAAATTCAAATGGTTAATTTGGAAAAGCCTTCTCTTCTATGTCTTAGCCTGAGCGCCACTGTTTGCAGCACAGCTCACACATGTGTGCAGAAGCTAACTACATCGAAATGTATGCCTTGAACTATAACTAGCTCTTTCCTTCACCCTCTTATCTTGTACCTTCTTCTTTCTCTAATTTATTATAGCAGAGGGAAATAACAATAATTTCACATGAGTAAACAATATCTGGTTTTCTCTATCAGCTTCATAAATAATGCTAGTTTATTTTGTTTGTGCTACAAATACATTTCTATACAGTCCTATACTATTTCTAGACAGATTAACAAATTAAATATAACCCAGGCAAAAAATTTACTCTTTTTATTCAACTATTCATATAAGAATATTTGAATCCAATATATGTTTTTCTGTCAACTTTTAATATTTTTCTGCATTACTAGGTGGAGGAACTCAAGAAACAGCAACTGAATTGCACGATGTTGTACCATGTGCCATCTGTTGGATGATAGCAGCTCACACCAGAACACGGTATTATTAGATGATTGTCTGTAACATGGAGTGAAAGTCATTCTGGCTCCCATCCAAACTTTAATAGGGGCTTTAACCTTCCAGACAGCACTGACCGCCGTTAGCAAGATACAGCCTACTGGAGCTCCTCATAATTTAGACACATAATGTTGTGCAGTCACTTTCAGGAAGTGAAGATCCCAAGGCTATTTCTCACGGAGAGAATACACTTACAATTCATATAGAAAGCAGAATGAAGAACACTCAAATTCCTCCTCAGGAAGCATGTGGACTATACATGGGATCCCAATAGAACAGCAAAAGACCTAAACTGTCATTACTCAGAAGAAATCATAGATGTTATTCACTGATGACACAGAAATCATATTCAAAAAGGGATGATCTTCCCCATTCCAGCTAGAAAAGCAAAACTCTATTATTCTTATAATATTTAACATAAGACAAAACTAATCCAAAGGCTACTTCTGGCTATAATAATGTATAATTTCTACTTCACCTCCTCACAGTGTCAAGTCAAAGTGCTGGAGGCAGTTTTCTCCAAACCTGTCCTCTCCACTGTGATCAGTTACCAACTTCATTGAGACTAGAGATGAACTAGAGATGAATTCATTACATTTTCATTACATATTTCTGCAATATACACTTTGTATGACATACAGCATCTGTTCACATGCCACAGGCTTGGGCAAGAGTGGCTGGAAAGCTCCCTGATGGAAAAGAACATGGGGCTGTTGGTCAACAGTAGCTGAACATGAGCCAGTGTCTGCCCAGGTGACAAGTGGCCAACTCCATTCTGAATTGCATCGGAAACAGTGTGGCCAGCAGGACCAGGGCAGTGATCGTTCCCCTGTACTTGGCACTGGTGATGTCTCACCTCAAATCCTTTGTCCAGTTCTGGGCCCTCACTGCAAGAAAGATATTGAAGTGCAGGAGCATGTCCAGAGAAGGGCAGTGGAGCTGAAAAAGAGTCTGGAGCACAAGTCTGATGAGGAGTGGCTGAGGGAGCTGGCGTTGTTTAGCCTGGAGAAATGGAGGCTCAGGTTGCTGTCTACAACTACCTGAAAGGAGGCTGTAATGAGGTGGAGGTCAGTCTCTTCTCCCAGGTAACAAGTGATAGGACAAGAGGAAATGGTCTCAATTTCCACGAGGGGAAGTTTAGATTGTATATTAGGAAAATTTTCTTCACTGAAATAGTGTTCAGGTGTTGGAACAGGCTGTCCAAGGAAGTGGTTGAGTCACCATCCCCAAAAGTGTTTAAAAAACACATGGTTGTGGCAGTTGGAGATACAGTTTAGTGCTGACCACATTTGTGCTAGGTTAACAGTTGGACTCAGAGGGTTATGATTCTATGATATTTAGTGATGTTTTGACCCTGCCATGTCATCTTTGATGAGAACATAGCATTTACTCATTATCAAAATACTTTCTTCATAGACAAGAACCAGGCTAGGCCTTTATATTGTACTTAGCAGCCAGTAAAATACTTTTTCTAGCACCTCCTAAAGGACCTTAGGACTTCAATATTCAACTGGGAAGTGTTAAATACTGAGCCACAATAATTCTGTGAATTTCAGAAAACTCTTGGGATTGAACTGACACTGAATGGTGCCTCCAGAGTGCAAATTGCTTCAGATCAGGGTACAGTAAATTGAAAAGAACATCTATCATAGTGGACATGCTAACAAATGGTATTAGAGCTCTATAAATACCCTGACAGTTTTCTGGCTAATCAAACACAAAAATCACTGAACTGGCTTTAAAGCCTATGCAAATATTTAAGGTATGGAGTCAAGGAGGAGTGGTTTTTACCATATCGACCACTAGTTAGAGTAGTCATTTCAATAGTCTGCACTATTACATACAAAAGGTGGATCTGATAACATATGTTTTCCTTCAAGATTTGCTGGAAAACACCCAAGAGACTTGAAACTCACTGACTACTGGGATGCTGAGGGGAACATTGCCTTTAATAACTTCTGCCCCTGATTGTCTGGGAATTCAACATGACTAAAAGGAAAATTTGAACATGAAGACTTCCTAAAAATCTGAAAAATGCTGCTGTAGCATTTCTGGAAGAGATTAGAATGCGCCTTTTCTCTGGTGGGAATGATGGTTTCTTAAGTCAATTTTTTTTTATAGAGCAGAGGTCATATCAGCATCAGACATCTGAAAGTAGGGATGAACATTCCCATGCAAGACTGCCTACAACCAGCCTTCAGGCTAGGAGCTCCTTGAGGCAAAGACAAAGTCTCTTTTTTGCTGTGTACAGCACTGAGCACTCTGAGTTCATCATAAAGCGATAAACTAAATCATATCCTACACAAACACTCATAGAGTCACATGCAATATCACAGATCTGAGGGATGTTCTATTGCTGCAGCATTATCTGCTTGGAAACCTATACTGGCAGAGAAAAAAAAAAGATAAATATGAAAATGTCACATATTTTGATGTCAAGCTATAGCCAAAATCTTCATAGCACAATGTGACTGAGAGAAGGTGCAGCATTTTAGAGACTTCACATTTGATAGCTCAAATGCTTGTAAAATTTCTACACAGCTGGACAAAATGTAGTGGATAAGAATATAAAATTTTCCTTCAATGAGGTGCACTTTCTCTTCCTTGTGTGTAAATGAGATAAACACAGCTGTCTTTTCACTGCCTTTTTCGCATCTTTGAGTGTGATGCTTATGTCATTTCAAGACTGGTATAAACAGATGAACAGCTCAGAAGCTCCCGCCCCTGCTTTCTTTTTAATTTTTGATTAGCTAACACACTAGAGGTCATCTGCAGAAGGAAGATATGTGGCTGATATCATATATTTTAGGCTTATATAAGATTTCTGCACCATAATTTCTTAAAAACCTTCAAAGCTCCCATTATTCAAACTGTTTGTGGAGTCCCAGATATGATTTTCTTAGAAAATCACTTGAAGCTAGGACACAAAATAAGTCAAAGAAAGGTTATTTCCTGAAAAACGAATACATAGAACACATGATATGTACACAACTAGTTTTCATTTAAGAAGGAAATTGTGTCTCAAGAAAATGCAGATGTATAACATGCATTTATCAGTTTCCCTTAGAGTGGCTGATTATGATAAATCACCATCTTATCTTATTAACCCCTTAGGATGCATGCAATATTGCTTCTACCACCTTAAAAAAAAACCATGTGTTTTTCTGACTATACTCATTGCATGGTAAGTCTTTTTAAAGAACTATGTATTCTTCATCCTATCAAATGTGGCCCCAGCATTATCAAACCATAAATCAGCACCTGTTTTCCCTCAAATTAAGGTTAGGTTTGGATATTTACACAACTGCTTTGATACTGAGGAAGAAAACACTTTTTTTTTTTTTTATTTTCTGCAGGGCATGGGATAGTAAAATCACTGAAAAAACATTTCTGTAGATGAAATCAGAAATTATTGTTGTCCTATTGGTATTCTTATGAATGTGATAAAGTTTCTAAGAGTTGCAGTTACCTCAGAATTGGGAACCAATAAATGTTTCTGATCACTGCATCTTGCAAATAGTTGCACCAGAAGCATGACTATTAACTTATGCATTCTATAAATACATGTATTAGCATTGCAGCTTCTCCTGTAAAACATGAAGTTAAAGCTGAACAGGTAACAACTAACCCACTGGATAGTCCTGAAGAATTTTTCCAAGGATTTCTCTCCTCAAACCCTTCCTTTTCTATCTCTTTCCTCTCCATACCAGTACTACCCTAGGTTCCCACCTAACCAGGTTTTTCTCTACTGCAGGCATAGTTAAAGCACAGTACAAGGTTGTCCTAGGTCTGGCTAGCATGAGTTAGCTTTATTCGGTACAGAACAAGAGAAAATCACACCTCAGAGTAGTCAGATTTTTTAATTTCACTCTTGTGGAGTCTGCTTTCAGCAAGTTAGAGGGCTTAAAGGCATTCATTACCCCCAAGCTGTGCCACACACTGCATCACATGAGTGCCATCCTCCCACCTTCAATTCGCAGCCCACATGACTCAGAGCCATCGCTGCAGGGATGCATCAGCACTTAGGTAATTTAAAAGTTCTAATTTAACTGTCTTAATGCTTAGACATAAGTCAGCTTAAGTCAAATCCCTCCTTTCAAAGATTTTCTGCCATGCTGACTCTGTGTTTCTGTACATTAGGAATTGCATTTTTAACCACATCCAAGATCTTGGCTTCAACTTTTCTCTGACATTCACCTCTCCAAGTCAGGAGTGCTGAATGCAGCGTGGTCAGAGGAAAACCTTCACAGTGAGCATCCACACTGGTCCTTAAGTAACAATATTATCAGAAGCAAATCTCCCATTTTCCTGTGCAATGGCACTACTTTTCATTTGGGTATAGCATTTTTACCAATTTAGAAAACCCTACAATCACAAAGAGATAATATGCTAACATTACGAAAGAAATTGCTGAAAACAAGAAAGGGAACATCTCTTTCTCGGTGGCATCTTCCTTTATTGATGCTCTATATGAGAAGTCACATAAAATTGGTTCATCGAAGCTTTGTGATGGTGAAAGTATTGTTAACTCTACTTCTTCCGAAACATGTTAGCATTTTCTGTAGCCTTTTTGTTGTTTTTTTTTCCCTTCATTTTTCTGTTAGAGTATGAGAACAGGTCTCAAATGTTCCAGTATATTATTTTTCTGTGGGTATGTATTTCTGTTTTTTATTTCTTGGCCTCAGTTAAACAGCTGAGCCTCTAATTATAAATACTGATAGATTACATCCAAATGGGCAAATGGAAGTACATATGCCAGATTTTTCAAATGAGCTGAGAAGCCTGTGAATCAGCATCCAAATCTCTGATGAACAGCCTGCTGTAGATTCCTGTTTCTTTAATACGTTGGATTTTCACATTGCAAAGCATCAGATGAGTAAGTGAGAATTCGTTTACAGTTCTGTGAGATCTGTATCAGAAACCACACATTAATCCTATGTATTTCTATAGGCATGGTGAGACCAGCAGAGCTCCACCTTTCTAAGTACAAAATTAGTACTGGCTCTTCCCCTTAGCAGACTCCTACTTCACTTTCAGAAGTTTTTTATATGGTGAGCTTTCCCCCGATTTCAAAAATTTCACAGTGATAAGCTAATGTTACTTATCTTTTTAAATGCTGATGGAACTGACACATAGATGGATGCTAAGCAGCTCATCCAAGCTCATGTTTACTAAGAATCACATCAAACTGTGTCAAGGATGAAATATGTCACCTCCACTAAGCAATAGAAACCATAGTCCCTCTACTGACTATGATCTATGAGTACTCGATCAGTGACAAATACAGAGTGGTCTTTTAAGTAGCAAAAATACATCTGGCTGGTTTACCCATTTGGACTTGGGAGTGGGGAAAAGAATGGAAGGCAGAAGCAAGTTCACCCTCCGCAGCAGACAATTGCTTGTCTACTGTAAGAGACATAAGAAGATTCCATTACAATTTAATGGCTCACATGCAGTAAGTCTCAGTTCACCTGCCAGTGAATAGGAATCCTATTTTGCAAGCTTTTCCCATCGTGATGATTTTTTTTCTCTCTTCAGTTTGTGAGCTTAAATAATTGGTCCCAGCTTGCAGAACTGAGATTAGTTTTTCATGAAGATGTGTTTCAGTTACTATCTGTAATTGCAGCACTTCAGTGTATGAGGTAGTGCAGCAATGTAATTTTCTACTTTGAGAAGAAATAGAGTAGGAAATTAGTTTTCTAGGGAACTTTCCTCACCAATAAGTAAGTAGCAGTGATTACACAATGAACACTGTCTCCAAGTGCAGTCAAAGTTTCACCTCAGAGTTATAAAGTATCTTACAATAGAAAACCAATAATTTTATTTGTTTCAACAGTGAAGATTTATAAAATTCTTTTACTTTACTTTCCAAAATCATCCAATTTGTGACAAACATAAATATTTTTCTGCACTGTAACTTTCCTAGAAATGTCTTCATAAATTATTGTGCTTAATGTACTGTACAGATGAAATACAGTATCAGCAATACATTCATGGTAGGATGAAAAGGTCTATAGCCATTATGGGTTTTCAGTATATAATCATAAGAAAAATTACATTCAGTATTTTCTGAGAATGGCTAAAGAAACCAACAAAAACCTCTTTACTTTGATAGGTATTATTTATTAACGTGACACTTCAGTAATGAATGGGCGAATAATGCACATCTTTAAAAGTTTTCTTTCCACTGGGGTATTAAAATGTAGATTAAAGAAAATAGTCCTAAGAGCCTGAATATTGCTTTTAGATTATATGCAACTCTTTTGAGGCATGATTTAAAAACACAAAATCCACCTAGAACCTTCACAAATAAAACAGATAGGGTTATTACTGTTAACAAAGGTTAATGTATTTAATTACTAATATTATCAGCAGACAAGAGGCCAAAACCACAACCCTCAGTCAAAAACATAATTGTTAGAAAAAGAAAGCATCACCATGATGAGCACTTAAGGTATAAAGAATTCTCTGTTCCTCACTACTAAAAATCCTTTCTTTCAGTTAAAGGCCTGATTGTGTTATTGAGCACATCAGGGAAAATCTTATCCCTACAGAAGCTAAATCAAATGCCTTCACTAGGACTAGAGCATATACACCAATTCATATTTTCAGTCACCAGATCAAAAATTCTTGGATTTCAATATTTACAGCTATTATGAAGACCCAACAAGCATTTCTCGGATCACACTGCAGTCTGGAAAAGGGGGTGGGAAATGCACCACCACAACAGCCTTTGGCATTCAAGACTAATGACTACAAGATTTTAAAAATCATATTATTGTCTTGAAATAATTGCAGGATTTAAAATGACCCCTTTTTTTTTTTTTTTTGATAGCCTCACTTATACTTCCAAATATCATCTTTAAAGCTCTTCCCTAAAAACGTAAGGGATGATACTACTACTTTTTGGTTGAAAATACTATGTAACAATGTCTTTTGGCAAACAAAAACCTTATAGTATCACCCTACTATGAACTACTTACAAAACCTGCAAACAATATGTCATATTAGTATGATGTGATACCAATTATGACATATTAGTATGTCCTGAAGACTGTAAATGAAGTTAAGGGGGATCATCCTCTCCACAAATTTCAAAGCAAACAAACAGATATACAAATTAAAAATCACAGAGCAGATCCCTTTCTCTTTGGGGAAAAAAAAACAAAGCAAAAGAAAACCCCAAAAGCGCTCTGCACCCTCCCAAAGAAGAAAACCCCCAAACCCCACAGAAACCTTCCACACACACACCTCCTCCCCTGAAAAAAGCAACTCACAAAAAACCCAAACAAACAAGCATATTTTTCATATACCATGAAGTTTAAAAGGAAATATTGCTTTATTCCATTTAAGTCTTATGGTACTGTAAATATCCAACATTCAGAAAATGTCTGTTGCTCACTAATGTAAATATCAGTAACATAATTCCTTTTCTTTTCTTGCAGAAACTATCATAAATGCATTTACTGATCAGCAATCACTGTGTTCTGTAGATCTCAAAATTTTTCTTAACCTTGACAAGTCTGTCATCAGCTCTAAGGTCAGCTTCACCACCTTGTCTCAGGTGTTTGGAAGACAGCCACAGGGATATATTCTCTCCTTTTCTCCATTTTTTCCTTGGGACTGTGTCAGAAGTCAGAAAAAAAGCCTTACACCAGTGGTTCCCATCAGACTATTCCCAGGATGGTGTGTAGGAGAGGAAATGGAAACTTCTCGTATTGATGGTATGAAAGGAGGAAGTGAGTCAATGGTGATTTATGAGAGAAACCTGTCAAGTTTTGACAGGAAAGGAGCAATGAGAAAGGATGGGGAAGCATCCTCTGCCCCTTCCATCTACACTGACTAGGGAGATCAGTTTTTGGAGATGGGCCGAAGGGAAAAACAGCCAGCTAAAGAAGACACCCATTCCCTCCAGGCAGCATGGACATACGGCAGAGTTGCAGCTTTCCCAGTCATTACATCCTGGTTTAAACTGAGGCGCAAACCAAAAGCTCAGTATTTGTATGTACACAAAAAGTGAGTGAGGGTTGATAATTTTGAATGCTATTACACAGATAATGGTTGATCTGAATTACTTGCTGCCTAAGAAACAGAGTCACAGGTAACCCAGAGAAAAAAATGAGAGGAATTTTAGTATGACAGGTTTGCTGTGCAGAAAACAAGGCAAGGTCAAAGAAGAATGTCCCTTCATCTGTCAAAGGGAAACCCTCTCCTTGCTGTGCATGTGAATTTTAACAGACATAAAGCTACAGCACTGAAGTGACAAGTTAATCCTTCGGCACTACTTTTGATACGATTATTTGTATAGCGCCTGGAATAGTAGCACTCTTCTTTACTAATTTTCACTAGAAACAGCAATCACAAACATTCCAAGAGTTGCAGTTCAAGTCTGAAAACATAGCTGAAAGTAATTCAATGCATTCAAAGCCTAGTCTAGCACCTCTCAAGCAAACAATAAAAAAGCGGTAATCAAAAATACACATTAAGATCTGATTCTCTGATGAATATGGATATTCTCACAATTCTTCCCCTTCTTTGGATTTAGAGCTACAAAACTATGTTACAGAACCAATGTGAAAATTACAGTGATTACACAAAATTTCAGTACTCTTCTAAAGTATTAACCCAATTGCATTAGAATATAAATTTTCCTCTGGAAAAAGACCAGGAACTTATGTTTGATTGTTTCTTTGTTCTTTAAAAGATGCTGTCTGTGAATACAAGAGACCATAATTTCATTTTACAGAAAATACACAGATTTTTATATTAGGAAAATAGGTAAGTGTAGGTTTTCTTTCCAATGTTTAAAGATATTCCAATTTCAGTCAAAGTGATATCTTTGACCAAATAATTAAATAGGTGAATGAATTCTGTTGATTTTTCTCAGTGCTAGAGTGCTAATTACCCATCATTATACTATATTTAAAATTGCATATTTTTGTTTACAGGAAGATAACACCATTTAAGATATCACACAGGTTATGTGCTCTCAGTGGATTCATGGGTAAGTTACTAGTAGGGTAGCATATTCTCTTCATGACTATGATTATCAGCTGATGGAAGTCCTTAAAATGGTTAATGCTTTAGTTTGCTTACTGACAAAAAATAATAGACTACATCTTTTCATCATGGTCATCCAGCAGTCCAAGATTCAGGAATTGATCAATGATCTCATGTTCTCTTGAAATTCTGGTAGCAAACCTTTTGTGCCTGTTGCTCACCCAAGAATAATGAATGTCATCCAAGCACAGAAGCATTCCTCTTTGTATTGTATCCGAGATCATAAAAAGATCAAATACACTCTGTAACTTTTAAAACAGATCTGTTTTTCACAATTGCAGAAAGGGAAAAATTAGGAAAAAAATTACCACACAAAATATATTCAGATTTTTGTGCTGAATCAGGCATTAAAAGTTTCATTTGAATATGTACAGTTTTGGAATACTCCCTTGTGTTTGAAGTAATTGCTGTTCCCTAAAACAAGCAAACAAAAAATCTAGTACTAAATTCACTCCTCCTGTGTGCGTAAAAAAGCCATCCAGTGGCTGATCTATCACAGACTGATTCCAATCACAGTCACACATCTTGTATGATCACCTGAAAAACTCACCTGCAGAGGTCCCTACACCATCAGAGAGTTGTTCTAGGCTCTCACACAAGCCTTCCGTGCTGGGGCAGGGCAAGGCGAAGTTTTGAAACTTTGGGCAATTCAGCTGACTTAACTTTAGACATCTCCTGTATCAATCTTCACGTATAAGCTCATCACCCTGCTCTCTTTTGTTATGTCAAGGGAGAGAAACAGAAACAATGCAACTGAGGTTTTTTTGATATAAAAATGCGATGACATTTATTCAAGTAGTACCTGGTAGTGACTTTAAAGGAGCCTAAAATTCAGAAACTGAGACTGCACTTAGTTTAGTGAATCCTCCCTTTCAACCTTGAAAAGAAGTCAGTTATACATAGAGAAATAAATAAGTAGAGAATAAAAGAACTAGTGAACTAGTTTTCACATGACTCAACTTCGTGTATTAGATTTTATGAAGGGTTATCAAACATTTTATGCAAATTATAAAAGCATTTTAGTATAATTTTGTTTAGGTGCCTTTACTGTGGCCTGTGGAGTTGTAACGATGAATATCAATACCTCTCCAGGTATATTATAAATACGTATAATATCCATATTCTAGACAACTCCAGCATTTGCAAAGTACATGACCAAAATACAATTATGTAAATGCATGGGGAAGCACTGAATTTTTGTAAGTAACAACAAACAGTAGATGTTCCCACTTTTTTAAAATATTTACCTAGAAAACACATTTTGGGGACCCAACTTTGGACAGTTCTGACCTACTTGCTAAAGGAGAAGTCTATATGGGTAACAAATTGCTTTTGAGTAGCTGACAGGATTAGTGGGTTCTGTTTTGCACTGAAAGTAGATACTTCTCTTGTCTACAATGATGCATTTGTTCAGGACAGATTACAAGTCAACCAAAGCACACAGATATTATCACACGTGCAAATATGATGCCTTGCAAAGAACTTTGCACAAGAACACAGATCAGGAGTCACCTCAGGAATAACTACACAAGGCACTGTAATGTCATCAAATACAGCAAAATGCCACCCATGCTGCATCAAGAGCTCTGTTGTAACTGAAAGATCATAAAACATCAGATAATGAAATTGTTGTTTCAAATCACTATAGGAAAGATTAAGCTAGCTGTAATTGTTCAGTCTTGCTGCAGGTGCTTCTCTAATGAAGCACAAAGTAATTTTTCAGAGGATTCTAAATCTTTAATATTAAATATTTTCTCAATAGTTTTTCATGTGTCAACAAACATTGGGTTTGTTTTCATTCAGAATTAAAGCAAGATTTTAAATGTCAGAATTTTCAGTCAAAGAAGGATTTCAAATTTTCATAAGATACAGTGTAATATAATAAATGTGCACACTGAATTTAAATCTTCTTTTATTGAGCTAAAGGGGACAAGTTAAAACTGGGCCTTTTAGATTTGTTTTTATTAGCTCGAACTCTTTTTTAGTACATATATTCTGTGATGTCTAGGGCATAAAACAGAGGGAACCATGCAGCTTGTCATGAAGGATGAAAAACAATTTGGATGTTAGCATGTTCTTTGGGAATGTTTTGCTGCTGCTGCAGAAAAGTGAGAGAGATTTCATGTCAGTAAGTGATTCTCGTGGCAATATAAAATAAACATTTATGGAATGCTTTTGCCTATTATGCTTTTTTGAGCCATGGTGATCAATTCTACTGTCCACAATACCTGTTTTACTTCATCTTCATGTCCCCCTTCTCCAATCCTATTTTCTTGACAAGTTACTGCAAATGGAAATGCACCATCATCTTCCCATTATACTTCTTTACTTCAAAAACAAATTAGAGATTTTTGCCTTTTGGGTTTTCTTCTTTTCTGTCAGATAATTATTGTTTCATCTTTCTATGCTGTTGTTGTTCTATATTTGTTGTTTTTGTATAGTTGTATGTTGAAAAACAATATGTAAAAAATAATTCTTCATTATCAGCTACAACAGGGGAAAGAAACTTATAGTTCTTCCTTCAGCTGCCATATTTGGCAAACTTTTACTAATTCAGTGGACAATATGGATTCTCAGCATAATTTCCTTTGTATCTTGTCAATTAATTACAAGTTGGTCCTGATATTGCTTCTAATTCATGATATCACTGACACACAGTCAGAGGTTTCTCAAAGAAATTGTCAGTAACAAAACAGCAGCACAAGATACTGACATTCTACTACACCACAAAAGCCACACAAAACACAAGAATTTATGAAAAGCACATTCTGATGTGAAATTCAAGATTGCTTTGAAAGCACAGAGAATTAATGTCTCTGTTTTAATTCAGTTACTACCACTTGTTTACCTGGGGGTCTCAATGAAAATTCAGAGAAGCACGTCCTTGATAAAGCAAGGAATCATGAAGAGCTTTTATTCCCTTCCATAGATGCTCCTTCAGAATCAAAACTTTGAAGCACTATCCCATCTGCTACAGATTTTCAATCCCTTTTCCAAAGCACACCAGGTCACACGTTCTCAGAAAAAGCCCTGTACCATCATTGCTTCCTGGTAGGTGCACACAGCCCTGGGAAGGCTCATAAGCAGTATTCTGCAGAAACAGGGAACGTTTTTCTGAATAAGATCAACATTTAAGATACATTTGGACCAAAACATTTGGAAGCAAAATTATTCCCTTCCAAGTTGTTTAGCCTTATGTATGAGTAAATTCAAATTAAAAACCCATCTTGAAGAAAACACAAAGCAATTACACATCTGAATGTATTGAGCATAGTTAGGAGTTAAAAATAACATAAGTCTCAGGGGCAAAAAAATATTTTCAGCACTGTTGCTTTGTTTTATTAGCCATGTCCATCAACTTTACTACCTCATTTTAATGCTGGAAGCAGGACAGAATCCTTCATTTCAATACAGTATGGTTCACTGTTGAAAACCTGAACATTCATTTATGAATTTTACCCGCTGAGGCTTAGACCTCCCAGACTCCCAGACTAAGCCATCTGATAAACCAGAATATGAAGTGCCATATTTTGCTTTGTTGTTTTATTCTTGTTCTTTGTCAGAACTGGACCTTGAATTGCCTAACTTCTTTACAATAACGACCATTCTACTGAAATTCACAGCACCATATTTAGATAAAAGCTGGTCATCCAAAAAGCAGCAAAATATGCATTCAGAAGCTGTAATGAGATTTTTTTTCAGATGGAAATCAAGACAGGCATATCTCTTGAATAGTATATTAACTCTTTAACAATAAAAGCTTTTTTTTTCCAAGGCTCCCAGAGATTTCATATATAATTTCACAGAAGACATAACGTTGCAGAATAGCTCTTATTAGCTATTGTTTACTTCCAGTTCATTTCTCCTTCTACACCTCTACTTTCTGATCTTGTCTTTCCATTTACTTCTTTTAGAAGGACATTAGAAAGGCAACCAGAGCTTTTATGCTGAAGAGGAGAAACACAGTCTATATATAAGTAGAATTACCTTTATTTATACTGCATGTCAACATTTTTCCTGAAGCATCACTAAGTGTTTAGGATTTTAATGTTACAAGTCTCTGAGACTAGATTTTTGTAAAAATGAAAGAATCAGTCTTAGAATTTTGACCTGAAGAGCTGAGGGGCAAATGACATTGCTATTCATTACTAGGTCAGAAATTTTGAGTTAGAAAATTATTTCGGAGTTGCAAAGGATTACTCAATTACTATAAATTCTGTCATTTAGCTTTTATTTTTTTTTTAAAACACCTAGGGTTTCTATTTTTTAGGGCTTTAATATTAACAGCTTGAAGACCTCTGAGTTTTCCTGGCTGTATAGGAATAGAGAGGCTGCTGCGTGATGTCTTGGCTATGACAAAAAACTCATACCATTCAGAGTGGTTTAAAAATGAAGGGAAGCAGGAGGGCATTGTTTCAGTTATTGATTTATCTAGCTTGGTGACAGAAGATCAGGTGGGAAGGCAAAGATTTTTTGAAGATGAGTCATAATGATGCGGTAAGTATTCTGAGAGGGGATGATTTTTTTTTTCTTTGAAAACAGCGAGTCTAATAAGAAAAATGAGAGGTCTGCAGACTATTGAAGTTTCTCAACATCTCTGGTTCTTGAAACAAGTTGTTTCTTCTTTTTCCTTTCCACCTGACATGGGAGACAGCCTTGAAAGCCTCTGAGAGAAACTGTATTGATTTCCCCTTATGGATGGATTAGAAGAATGAGAGCCTTGAGGAAAACAGCTGCCATTTCTCCATAGTGTACTTTAAAAGAAAAAAAATTCCGTTGTGCTTCAACTAGTTGGTTCCAGGGTCAGTGAGTAATAGCCCCCAAATACTTCCCAACACTTAAAACTCTGAATGAGACAGGAGATTCCCTTTGGTCCTGCTTATCTTTGCTTCACAAGCATAGATCTATCTTGATGTTAACAATGCTGATGTTAACAAATGCTGGGATATTTAAATCCTTGATGTCATGGATTACTTGCTCAACAGCCAAAAGAATTACCAACACCACTTTATGGGAATACTTGTATATTTCCCTATTTGAAGGAGGTGAGTCCTCTTCTGTTGCTTGAGTTTCATCTTACCAAACATTGTATGTCATATATAGGGGTTCAGAAATCCTTACCATGAAAACATCAAATGAGTTATTTTTACAAGGACCTTGAAAATTCACTGACTAAAATTGAGATATTTCTCTGGTTTTAATTATCACTGGTGAGATAGCATCATATTAATAGCATCTATCTGCTGTATAACAATAATTGCCATTTGTCTCAATAAAGTCATAAGGGATATTCCTATCTAGGTGAGAAGTTAAGATATAAAAGCAATTTAGTGGTTAAAAATCTGGTTTAAATAACTCCCTGGAAACACAAATTTTAAATTGCTGCAAAGCAGTCTCAGATCTTAGGATTTCAAAGTAGTCAAACTAAATACTATGCAATTTACTCTGTAGGGATAATTAGACTAGTATTTAAAAATGAAGTCAAATCTACTCTGCAGGGTTGCTTAAGATCCAGTGATAGTATCCACAGGAGAAATCACTTATATGGTCCACAGTGAAGTTTTTACATTGGTCATGCTGACTGCATGCAACACAGTTATGGATATATTCAGCAATATATTCAGGTCCAATTTCCTGAAAGATTCTGTGTAAAAATTTGAAACAAAAGAGAGACTTCAGATTCAACTTGTCGAAATACAAAAATGAACTAGAAACAAATGTCTACATCAAGCTTTTATGACTGCCCATTGTCATATCTTGAATATCAGTTAGAGCTGAGACTCAGAAGTGATCCAGCAAGCCAATTCCTAGCAATAGCTTTATTCTTTTTTTTTCCAATAATAAATATGATTATTTCAACCACTAGAAAGTTGAAAAGTCAGCAAATGCCCAGTTTCACATGGAACTGAGTTCCAGTTCCAACCTTTTTATTTTTTTTCTTTATTGTTTTCAAGCAGTATCAGAGTTCTAGAGAATTAATTTGTTATACCAATATCTGGCAGTGAAAAATCAGGCATACCTGAGACTACTAATCTGATCTCATTGGAAGATACCATACTTCACTTTTTTTATTTTATGGTGGTGCATGGGAATATAAATATGAATGTGTCTAAAGGTGGCTCTGTATTTTAATGAATACAGAAGTAACCCATGGCCAAAGTTTTTAGGTCAGTGAAAATGTCTGAAATATTTTTTGAGATCATTTTTACATAAGTAAATGTCTGTTAATATTTTTTTTATGTACAGTACTGACATAATTGCCCAACATGTTCAGTATCCTTAAACATAATGTATCAATATTTTTTCTGTTAGTGTAAGGAAACTGTGGTAGTTTACACACCATTGCAATTATCAGGCATTTACAGCTTCCATGTCAAAACATAGTCTTAGTCCCTAAATAAGAAATTTTAAGACCTGTGCAACTAGCACTAAGACTTTGACAGTATCAAGTATTAAAACAGGTATGTACATTGTTTGAAAATGAGCTTCTTTTAATAAAAAGAAATAAATATAAAATCTTCTCAAATTTTCTGTCCTAATTTAAAATCAGAAATAGTACCATCTCTTTGAACCTATATAGTACACTCCTTTATTTGTTGGAGAGGTGTTGTAGGGCTACAAGCAACAGAAAATGAACAGGTGTATGAATGCTTCTGATTGAATAAAACTCAAGCAGCAAGATAATTTAAAAAAAAAAGGGAAATAATTTATTTACCAATAAATGTATCAATATATTCCTGAATCAGGCAGAGTATTAGTATATGCTGTTAGGCTTAAGTACAAATACGTATCTACAGAATAGTTATGTATCTAAGAATTAATCAAGGAACACATAGATCTGAATGAAGTGTGCTTCACTTATTAACAGAATATTCTGTTCTAAATACTGTTGCTGTCACCTTAGAAAGAATCCTAAATAGTTATTTGATAAATACATTGGCATTACTATCTGATGTCATTACTGGTGTTTCAAAAATGGGGTCCATAGTTAATTATAGAATAAGCAGAGCTTCATAGTGGAGCACTCAGAAGAAAAGTGCCCTAATTTTGAGAACTGGGTAAATTAAACACTTCAAGTGCACAGCAAGAGCAATCTGGATGAAAAAACCACTTCCTTTTCTTCCATTATGTGAGTATTTAGAATGGATTACCAGGTGTTTTCAAATGTTTGTGTGAGAGACCCATTTAATTTCAGCAGGTAATCTTCAGCAGGTAACCTTAGGCTCCGTATAGTCAATACAGAGATAGGCACCTGTGGAAAACAATTGGCCTGACCTTTCTCAGGCATCCCTGGAGATGCCTGTTCCTACCTGTGATTATGATTGGAGCCACAGTGACTGCCTGCAACTAACACAAGTACCATCAAAGAGAGAAAAATTCCAGCTGCGCATACTTTCAATTCATTGTACAGACTGTGCAAATTTCATGTCATTTATGTGGCACTTTAAGCATCCATAGTATTTGATTTGGTGACTCTGTTCTATCTCGTTTAAACTGGAATTAGACCAGAATTTAATCCCATGTGTCATTTACATATGCCCTTAGATTGTTAAATGAAAAAGAGCCCAATCATTTTCTTCTCTTTAGAAACCATGAAAATCCACACATTAGCATCTGAGTTGTATTGAATCATTTTCCTCTAATAGTTTGAATACTGAATCAACATCATACAGTGCTGAGAGAAATAGTAGATTCTGACCCCCTAAAAACTCTGAATCTTTTATTAAAAACTGTCACTTCTATAAACATGTTTTTTTTTAAAAATAAGGAAATGCTTGCTACAGGAACTGAAAAGAATGTGAGGCAGGTCTATAATTCAGAATTACTTGCATAAAAAATAAAGCATTTTAAACTGTTATAAACTTAAAAAAAACCTTTTTGAAAATATACTTCACAAAGCAGAGAAACAACATAGTTCAACAAAAACTAATTGAGAGTCCTGCACTGGGGACAAAATAACACCTAAACCTGTTGAATAAAAATGAATAGCACCTCCTGTGCTGTCAGGTAGGAGCATGATTATTACCAACAGTTAGGAGAGTGATTATTGCCTTCTCTTCTGCACTGAAGGGACCAAATTTGGCTCCCCATGGCATATAATGCTCTACCTATGAATCAAGGTAGCCAATGACCAGCAAGTCAAGTCTTCTATTTTCCTAGAGTATATAGTATGAAATTAAACAGGGAAGAGAGAACATTTTGAGTAAGCTGCTTTTGCCCGTGAAGTCATGTAAGAATCACTGTTTCAAAGCATGGACTTCATAGGCAGAAGTCACATTGCAAACCATGGCATTTACATTACTGCAGCACATTCAAAGCAGAACATTTCCACCTGACAGGTCATCTCGGCTCGAGGTCATAATCTGGGCACAACCTAATGCTTGTTCATATTTGCCAGCACAAAATCTAAAGGCATTTATAAACTCTTTTCTTACCCTGTAGGAATTACTGTTAACTACTGAAAAATGGTTGACTTCTTTTGGTCTACTCAACTACTTACATTAAATTGAAGAACAGCATTGCTATTAGACTTTTAGAAGACCCAAATCCCTCTTGAAAGACTGAATGTATACAAAGAGCATTCTGGAGTAATTTGTATGGATGACTGAAATGTTTTCTTCAGTCTTCTAAATTTACAATAGATGTAGCAGAAAAACCAGAGTTTTCATTTTTGATTTCTTCAGTGTTCTTTCTTACCTGACAGCAAGCACCCCCAAAAATATCACAGAATATGTTTTCATTTGATTAATAAAAGTGAATGTTAGAAAGACAAAATATTCTTGGGCTCCTGGATATTCCCTTAGTTCTGCAGAAACAGAAAGGCAAGGAAAGAAATAATGTTTTCCTGCAACATGGAAGACTCTTCCCCACAAATCTAGCAGACCTTTATAAATTCATTTGCTGATAGTCACTTGCTCAGAAAGTAGAACACTACTCTACCCTGTAGAACAGGCAAATCTAATTTATCTCTAATTACATACAAACATAAGAAAATAATGATTTGCTTTGTAGGTCAATTATGTGAAACACTACAGAAAAGAGCAAGTGGAGATGACAAGAAATGTATGGAGAAAGAGTAGCCCATCATATTTAAACAGACAGTGAATAAGGTGGCCAAAGGTGAGTGATCTGCTGAATGTCACCCCATTAGCTAATGAAAAGACCTCACAGCAGTCACTCAACATGCAGGTATATTCGGAGCTTGGCAGAAGCCTCCTACTCTCCTCTTACTTGGGCTAAGGCCTGTTGCTGCAGCCTCAGTCAGAACACTGAAGACAAAATTAAAAACACATTTTACATGGAGAATTTTTGCCTCCTAACCTTTATGCAAGGTTAACATAGTGTGTAAATTTCATCATGCTTAATTTCAAAGCTATGCTACTACTACCACATATTACAGCAGAAAAGGATGCAGTTCTTAAAAGAATAATTTCATAGTGTGTGCAATCTACCCTTCAATTACAACTGTCCTTTTTTACATCCACTTCCACTTTAGCTGCACTGTACTGCTACGTAAAGCAGGACCTGTCGTTAAGTTTCAGATAAGCTCTCTTAACTTAGAGGCAACACTCACCCTCTAAAAATGCACTAATTTCAGTAATTTTAATAGACTTGTTTATTAAAAGAAACCTATATAACCACAGAAACACAGTATATCTGCAGCAATAAACCATCATGACCAACAGTCAAAGGGAAGAAATGCATGATATCCAGTCACTAAAACAAATGTGAGCAGAAGAGACTCCTTAACATAAAAAGTGAGGAATTGGATTAAAAATATATACTAAGGATCAATAGGGAGCAAATACCCATCTGCTAAAGGAATATGTATGTATGAAAGTATGAAGAGTTAGAGATGAAAATTTAATTAGCGGACAGGGATGGGTCTCATGATCCTAGGTAAACCAAACAGGGAAAATGCAAAGTGGGTGAATAAAAGGCAGGGTATTGCTGATTTAGTCTGTTTCTTATGTCTTCATGACTAATATACTGTTACATTTTTCAACTACTATTTAGTATCTTAAGACAGCATTTTGGTTACACCAAGTAAAATCCTAACGCCACCACTAATGAAAAGTTTCATTAATTAAAACTTCAGTTTTTCCTAGAAAAGGCAAATTAAAAATTTTATATAAATCCCAGGGTCTGACAGATTTTATTACCTTTTTAGATGATTCATAATTGGTATCGTGTTTTTCTTTCCTTGTTCCTGTCCCCATTGTGTTCTAAGTGTTTGCAATTCAACAAAAAGTCTCTGCATTTGCTATTTCTTATTTTGTTCCTTATGAGATTAATAAGAACTTATTTTAAGGAGGGGACATTTCAGAAATTAATTTAAAGCAGATGGAGAGGGCAGCAGGAAAGCAATACCAATAGGCAGCAGGTGAACAACACAGTACGAGATGTTTTATTTCCCTAATTTTTGTTTCTTGCTACTGAAGAAAAGAAAATATGCAAAGAAGATCTTAAAAGTCAACATTGTATTATTCCTTACTATGTAATTTCTTTAGTTCTAGCTACTCAGCATTTCCAAAAGAGTCACTGAGAAGCAACACTGAATTTCTCATGCTTATTTTAAATGGTTTGCCTCGTGACCTCTGCCATTGGACTGGCTAATATCTCTAATGCTGTCCACTATGTGGTTTACTTATGAGCTTTGATACCTGCTGGTTTTCTGGTTGGTTGATTCTGAATCCTTCTACAGTCCTCACAGAGCTAGCTGCAACTAGGTCTTTGTGTCTCATTTGACTGAACTGTGACTTTCAAGCTTTACACAATGCTCCTTTTGTAATCAAATTCTATGTACACTACTTGCTGTATTCCTGTTTTTACAGCCTAGTTGTTTGAACAAGTTGATTTTGATGATACATTGTCTGGCTTAATTTATTGTAGTGCTGTTCCTTGCCTGTTTATACATGTGAGTCCCAATACTAAACTCAGTCACAAAGCATCCTGGATGCTCTCAAAGAGAGATGCTTCAGTATGATATCTGGTTTCTTTATCTCTTTAGCTAGGTATGCCACTATCTGTAATCCACACACTCTAAAAATTCTCGGAGAAATGTTTTTCCGAACCTGCTGTTCAAAATCAGCAGGGGAGGTTTATGTACCTACAAGCTGAAATAAAGCCTACACCACAGCAAACAGTGGCATTTTCAGATATTGAGAACCAGTGCTGGACTTGCTGTGGAGAAATTTTCCAGGATTGAAGGTTTAAAATTTTTTATAACTTGAAGGGTCCAAGGAATTATTGATGTTCTTTGGAAAAAAGTTAAATTTAAAAAAAAAAAGTGTTCCCTTGAAGAATTCTGCCAAATTCCTCTCTGCATTTTATTCATGTTCCTTTGAAGAATTCTGCCAAATTCCACTCTGCATTTTTAGCTAGCTAATACATCAAAAGCATATCCTTTGGTGAATGAGCTTTCATACGCATGCCAATAGTCCTGACTTACTGCTCCCATGACATGCAGAATATCAGTGGTAAACAGAAATTTGCTAAACTTCCTTACACTCTGACCACTGTGCATGCGTATGTTAAAACTCTTCCCTTCCCAGTCACAGTCTTAAAATGTAAAATTAGCATGCAAATTAAACTTTTTATCCCATGTATTTATGATTTAGCCTCCTATTAAAGTTTCTTTGTAGACATTAATGACAAATGTGGAGATAGCTGTAAGAAAACAGTCACAATCATCTGTATGCAGATCATTGTCAAAAGTTTTAGGTACACTTCTTTCAAAACCGTGCGTTTCTTCTATCTGGTTTGAACCCTACTTTATCCATTTATCAATCATCCATTATTAATTATACTATGAATTATATTATGAATTATGCTGAAAAAATGCTCTCATATTACTTGTTATCTTCTACTTAAAAACAGCAAATGGAAAATATTTCTGCCATATATGCTGCTGGAAAATATTAATCAAATGCTTTAAGAAATAGAGAGTTTAGAAGTTCTCAGAAAAGTTGTATCCTATCCTCTTACACAGCCAAGTACTAGACTACTGACCTTTGGGATGCAACCTAACTGTAACAACTAAATTTAAAATATTAGTATTATGTCATGCAAGGTTGCTAAGTTTATGACAGCTTAATGGTTCCTTGCCTGCAGGCACTATCAATAATAGTAATCTAACTGCCACCACTAATTCAAAGAGGCTGGAATTATGTCATACCTAACTGCTCAGTTTATGACATCAGCATATGAGCTGTATGGGGACTGAAATATACAGTTAAGAAAACCTGAAAGAGAGGCACAGGAAACTTGTATAATCAGCTTGCTTCTCTTTAAACTTTGCGGATGCTCCTGCACGTCCTGAATATGACAGCAGTTAGTTCACAGAAATATTCCCAATATTCTGATATGCAGTGGCCATTTCATTTTCTAAACAATGAATTGAAGGATTAATTTTCAAGAGACCTGCATTCTTCATAGCAATAGTAAAAATCATGCTTTGACTTGAATAGGCACTTGGAACAAACACCTGGATCTAAAAGGATAAAATCTATCTGTGCCTCTTCAAGTGGCACAGTACCTATACCCTGTTACGAGTTTAATCCTAAATCCAGCAGGAGTTGGATGGCAATTTCAGGACTTAAAGTCAGACCTTTAGACTACTTTAAGCATAAAGCTCCAGTTCTCAGTTAAATGCTTATATACGTCTTTTGTAAGGATGCAAGTGAAAACTCAAGTCTTTCACAGTACACATGTGTATGAAACATGTCCAGACCTCTGCAGGAAAGTGCTACTCAACCTGAAGTCCCACTGTTACTTCTGCCAGGCAAATAATATTTGTGCTGCATAAGATCAAATCACCATTTAATTGAGCTTTTGTGAAATCAGTTTAAAAAGGAACTTGATGTTTCTCCAACCTCTCCTTTTTCAAGAATGCATATCTCAAACTGCAGGGAACAAATGAGGCCCCAGAAGCTGGCACTGTTTCTCATGACAGTCTTAGCAGAATAGGCAGAGCCACTACACTGCAGGAAATGCATTCTGCCATGTCATTTAATTCCTCCTTGCATAACCTGCATGTAAGAGTACACAGGAGACAATCGGAAAGTCAAGGTGATGGCTTTGTGCTGCTGTGATTCAAATGACAGAATTCCTCAATGGCTTTTTAGTCACTCCTCTTGTACCAATACAGCACAAAAGGAGGAGAGGAGAGGAGAGGAGAGGAGAGGAGAGGAGAGACTGTTGAAAGGGTCCTACAACAATTTTACACATGACAGAAGAGAGATTATGCTTGTATTTAGAAGCTGTGATCAACCAACAGCATACTTCCTGCCTCTAACTGCAGGGTAAAGGGAAATATTTGAAAGATTTTGCTTACATACAAGTTTTGCTCGTATTTCTCACAGATTTGAGAGAAAACTTTGTTGCTGCTGACTTTACTGCTTCTGCAATTTAAAAAAAAATGGTGAGATTTAGCTTTGGAAGTATGTGTAATCGCATGTATTTATTTGGTACCTAAGCCTATACCACAGCAATTTCACTGCTCTCAGGAGCCAAGACAGATAAATTAGAGCTAGCAGGAGTTACAGGTGACACCACCACCTTTTGACTATAAATGCAGTCAGACAGTGGAAATCATGATCAAATCATCCCCTTGATAATCATTTACTGATGTACACACCTTACTACTGTAAAAGTTGTTTATTAAAAATATCAAAGAAACACTTTAACAACTAATAGCCTGAAACTTTTTTGCAAACTGTTTACTTTAAACTCTACAATATTTTAGGAATGAGATGATGACCTGTGCCATTACTGCAGTTAACTGGTTGATGACTGACACCTCAAAAAATAGCTTAAAAGAGCTCTACCAGCAAAACTTTCAAAATGCTCACTCCGGTTAAATGTCATGAGAGTCCTAGAATTTTGCTTTTCACACAAGCACATTGACCAGCTGTGCTGCTTAAAACCTCCCCAACTTTTTAACTTCAAATGTTTGCTGAAAAAAAAACAAACTAGAAAAAAAAGCTGAACATACACATGAATACATTTTAAGACATCTTATAAATTACTCTTTTGTTTGCTTACCAAAAGGTTAATCTGGGTAAATGTCTTTTCTTCTTTTTTTTGGCATAACAATGACTCTAGCATTCTAAAAGAATTAGCAATACAACTCTAAAAATATAAATCAAGAGTGTACAACTAATATTAAAAAAAAAAAGAAAAATCTATGTAATTCTGAATGTCATACTTTGAAATACACATTTGTGAGCTACTAGGAAAGAGGAATTACTGTAGAACAGATTACATGCTAGAATTTACATATGCTTCATAAAAGGCACTATAGTGAGGTTCAGGCAAAAAAAAACCTTACAAAATACAATTGTCCTGAACTCACGTCAGCAAAATAAGAGTAATAAAGACAAGACAGTAATAGTAAATGTAACTATATGTGATAATATAGACAAGAATAAAAAAAACTTCAAAATACCGCCAACAATCAGCCAAACCTAACATCTCTGAACATTTCCAAAAATCCTGTGCTAATATTCAGATTCATTTGTTATTAAGCAAGATCATTATTTTACAAGTTTGCTCTAAAAAAATAAAATCGATATGCTAATGCAATTACATGTCACGAAAGTAAAAAATTAGGCTTCTCTATGTAGCTTTCATGTTCTCCTATTACAGACTGAATAAACAGAATTTGTGCAGTTACTTTTAGTAGCTTTGACAGGTATTAAAGCAGCTTTTAAATGCCAGCTTCAACTTGCAGAGATGACTGACACTGAGACTTACTTGGACAGGTAAATGTTAATGAAGGAGTAAAGTGAAAGAGTAAAGCCAGATCTACTAAGCCCCATTCTACAGACAATAGCCAGACACAATTTTTTTAAGCACTGTTGTGTAACATTGCTCTGACCAAGGTCATACAGAGTGATTAAGAATGATGGAGACCACTGTTTATACTATATCATACAAAAACATTACTACTGAGACAGTACAATTGGGAACTGCTGGTTCAATCAACCCTAGTCCAGGCTTGAATCGTTTATCAACCTCTGTCTTGGGAGGTCCAGTACTGTGCTTCCATATACAATCACAATACGAAATGTAATTTTGTGGTTCCCCATCCTACTCCATCCACATTTTCAGTTATTCTCTCAAGATGTACTTCATTTTTTTTTTTGTCACTAAAAGGTGTTCTGCTCTCCCAGGATCAAGCACCAAGCCCTGGAGATCCTGAAAAACAATAATTACATTGAATCTCAAAGTTTTTTTCATCTCTCATGTTTCCTAAGTATTTTATTATCTTTGAATTCATTAGTACTTCAGGGAATGTTAGACAGTCATGTTAGTGCAATGCAACACAGACAACCTGAAGAAGCTTAAATTATCTACACAAGGTACTAGTAATGGCCTAGTGATAATAGCACAAAAGTCAGTGCTAGAGCTGACAGAGTGTAAATTACCTGTGCTTGCTGCATGTAGGCCTAAATGGTGTCTGGTCCTGGAGCTGCTTCAACACTAACACCTCAGCCACAGCTATGCTACTGTGCTCTTCTGCACGAGGAAATAACCTGATTCTCAGCACACTGGTTCTCACCACGACGTTTTTATATGACACAGTTTTCACACCTCACATGCCATAGCGATCTACCTGGGGAAGGGTATACGCTGTACAGTGGCTGCCCACAAAACTCAGTGACAAGACTTGATAATCAACCTAACTCGAGGATTATAACCATTTGTGCAAATAAATTTCACCCTTTTTACAGGGCTTGTTCCAAGATCTTGGTTTTCTATGTATGGTACTTTTCTGTGTATCCATGATCATCCACTGACCCTTCTATAAAATATACTATGTGAGTAGATCATCTTCTTCATGTTTTAAGAAACATATGCTTAGAACATTCAATTTTTCACTGTAGCATTAATATAGTAAAGCATCTGCAAACCTCTACATGTAATCTTCAACTAACAAAAAATACTAGATGGTATGACAGAGCTATATAACTTGAATGGATATATTATTATACACAACCTCCATCTTCACCTATTCAAGTGAAGAAAAAAAAGTGAAAATATGTATCAGCGTGATATTAATGCTGAAATTTTGCACGCATCAAGTCAGGAAGCTGCATGTTACAGTTTCCATAGCAACCATAATTCAATCTCCTTTTGCATTTGTGGTAATTTTTAGCAATGTATTTGATATAATTGTCATGTGAGTAACACTTTACTTGAAAAAATGGTGTAGTTTCACATTGGATTATCTTTACACATAGGGCACAGCTCTGCAGTACCTCCTAGCACAGAACTCACAAAGCTGTCCTTTATGCTTGTATCAGTTCATCTTCTGCATGTGTTGGTACAAGGTAGAGTGTCAAGTGGGTGTCATATGGGATATGGGGCTGTAGGTGATGTGCACAAAATTTAAAATATTTCAAACATCTGATCTACTGAAACTCACCCTGGAGAAAAATTCTATTGATTTCTCTGACAACACCTATTCATCTAAATGCATACTCACATCATTCTGGCTTGCATATTTAATCTTTTGTAATTATGTCATGAAAATCTTGTTAAGCATACAATTCTTTTGAAGAGAATTCTCAAGAAATCTTCGTACCTTTAAATTATTACCTAATTAAAGTAGCATGTGAACAATTTTACTAAATAAAGCCAGTGTTCTGATAACTCAGTAAAAGCTTTTTCTTTGCAAGAAAGGCAGCAGAAAGTTCAGTAGTGCCTGAGACACTGTCTTCCCTCACCAGCTATTATAAACTATAAGTGCTGCTTTTTAAAACTCAGTAAATTTACTGTTTTATCACTTGCTAAATATATATATACAGATGCATAAAAATAGCCCAAAGTACAAGTCCCATTCCATACTAAAATCTTACATTTTTATAGGAATATTCTTATTGCTTCTAAATCCAAAACTTGTGTCTGTTTTACTTAAAAGAGGCTAATAAGCATGAATTAAAGTGTATAATCAATTAATATTAATAGTATTCATCCTGATTTGGAAACTCCTATATCAAGTTTCAGTTTGGAGTAGAACACAATGATTGAATTGCAAGTTTTAAGAATGTGATCTGTATGTGCAAAATAAATACAATACTGCAGAAAAGTAGCATGAAGCCTTATTTTAAAATAATTTTTGTCCATCCTTAAATATATTACCTAACAACAAGTTATCAGATAGAGTACTGATTCTGTTACAAGATGCTGCTTGCTGCCGTAATTTGTGTAAATAACTCTGTGCAGCCAAAGCTCAAACTGGAATTGAAGATGGCCAAAAATGTGGGGGACAATAAAAAGAGTCTTTTCAAATATATTAATGTCAATAGGCAGTGTAGAAATAACATCAGCCCATTACAGGCTGAGGACGGTCACCCCACAAGCAGGAACAGAGAAAAGGCAAAGGTGTTTAATGCATTCTTTGCCTCTGTCTTCAACACGGATGATGCACCAAGGGGTTCTCAGTGCCCTGAGCTGGAGGACCATGACTACGAGAATGATCAACTCCCAGTCAACCCTGAAACTGTGTGGGATCTGCTGCTCCAGCTGGATCCCTACAGATCTGTGGGGCCTGATGGGATTCATCCAAGAATCCCTAAAGAGCTGGCTGATGTCATCATAAAACCTCCTTCGATGATTTTTGACCGGTCTTGGGAATCCAGAGAGGTCCCAGCTGACTGGAAGCTGGAAAATGTTGTCATGATTTTCAAGAAGGGCAAGATGGAAAACCCTGAAAACTACAGGCCTGTCACTCTCACTTCAGTGGCTCGTAAAATTATGGAGAAGATTATTCTGGAAAGTATTGAAAAACACCAGAAAGACAACGCAGTCACTGGTCACAGCCAGCATGGCTTCATGAGAGGAAAGTCCTGTTTATCAAACCTGGTTTCTTTTTATGACAAGGTAACCCACTTGATGGATCAAGGGAAGCCACTTGATGAGATCATTCTGGATTTCAGCAAAGCTTTTGATACTGTGTCTCACAGGATCCTTCTGAACAAAATGTCCAGCACTCAGTTGGATAAACACATCATATGATGGGTGAGCAACTGGCTCATGGGTGGGGCACAAAGGGTGACAGTGACTGGGGCGACATCAGACTGGTGACCTGTCACTAGTGGAATGCCACAGGGCTCCATCTTAGGCCCTGTGCTCTTCCACATCTTTGTGAATGACCTGGAGGCTGGACTGGAAGGGATACTGAACAAGTTTGCAGATGAAAGAAAACTGGGAGGAGATGTTGACTCCCTTGAAGGAAGGGAGGCCCTGCAGAGAGTCCACAAAAAATTAGAGGATTGGGCAATCCCCAACCATATGAAGTTCAACAAAGCAAAGTGCTGGATTCTGCACCTGGGATGGGACAACCCTGGGTGTACAGACAGACTGGGGAACGAGATGCTGGAAAGCAGTGCCACGGAAAGGGACCTGGGGGTCCTGGTCAATGGCAAGTTGAACATGAGTGAGCAGTGCCCTGGAGCCAGGAGGGCCAACCCTGTCCTGGGGGGCATCAGGCACAGCATCTCCAGCTGGGCAAAGGAGGGGATTGTCCTGCTCTGCTCTGCTCTGGGGCGGCCTCACCTTGAGTGCTGGGGGCAGTTTTGGGCACTGCAATATAAAAAGGACATTAAACTATTAGAGAGAGCCCAAAGGACAGCAATAAAGATGGTGAAGGACCTTTAGGGGAAGCCGTATGAGGAGCAGTTGAGGTCACTTGGTCTGTTCAGCCTGGAGAAGAAGAGACTGAGGGGAGACCTCACTGCAGTTACAACTTCCTTGTGAGGGGAAGAGAAAGGGCAGGCACTGATCTCTTCTCTTTGGTGAACAGTGACAGGACCCAAGGTAATGGCCTGAAGCTGTGCCAAGGGAGGTTTAGGTTGGATATTAGAAAAAGGTTTTTCACTCAGAGGGTGGATGGGCACTGGAACAGGCTCCCCAGGGAAGTGGTCACAGCACCAAGCCTGACAGAGCTCAAGAAGTGTTCGGACAATGCTCTTGGGTGCATGGTGTGGCTCTTGGGCCTGTCTTGTGGAGGGCTAAGATGGACTCAATGGTCCTTGTGGGTCCCTTCCAGCTTGAAGTATTCTATGATTCTGTGATACTGCAGCCCAGAAAATATGGTATTGCCATTATTCATAACAGACAAAAAGGTTTTCATTAGCTTACAGAAGTCTCAGGACACTTCAGACTATCTCAGTTTCTCTTGTTTTAGCTTGCTTTATCTTTAAGACCTAAATGTGTAACAGAATTGATTGATCAGTGACTTCTGCCTAATTTGCTTTTAGCTTTAGTGTAATCATGTGGTATAATGACTACAAACATTATAAATGTGATACATTCTTAACTAACAATAGGCAGAAGTAGCTATTCTGTGCAGAACTATGTGTGGCCTTGGAATGATAAAGTTGTGCACTGACATAAAAGCACAGGATGATAGCAGAGACCTTGAATGTACAGGAACAGATGTATTCTAGGTACCAAGTGGGTTTAAACATGTAATCAATCATCAGTTACTGATTACTATAAATGCACCTTGGGAATTAATAAAATAAAAATTTTGGGGGTAAAGTGAAAGAACCATAGGCCAATAACATAAAAAAAACCCCCTTGAGGATGGTGTTAGTAAAAGTATAAAAATAATCCCAACCCAGCCAAGAACGAAGAGGAAGAAACCTCCATTATCAACATTATAAACCTCCTGGTGAAGAACCTGGGATTTAAAACATTACTAAATTATAGGGTGTATTTTGAGATATTTTTATATATCTATATATAGTGAGTGAGAAAACTGTAAAGTTACTGAGTTTGGAAAAGCAGCGCTTAGTTTATAACAGCCAGTGAGACAAGACAAGATCTCATGGACTGCTGAGCCTTTCACTCTTCCAGGAAAGAAAAAACTTTCTATTTTTAATCAGGCTCTTTTGGTAATAAATAGATCACTTTGACTATGACTGTTAGCCTGCTTGTAACTGGTGTATTAATATCAATTAGACTAATAATCCCAAGTTACAAATAAGAGGCATGTTTCCTCAGCCCACATTAACTGTGCAGAGTAGCACAACACTATTGGACCAATATTTTTTCCCATCATTTTTATGTCTAGATTAGATTACAAGTCTGTGGCAGAGAGTCCAGCCTTTCCAGAGAAATTTAAATGTTTTTTCTGACACCATGAAAATCTCAGGTTCAGTCTCCATATATGTTAAAGTGTAGTTTTTCCTTTATTCTTTTTGTGAGTATTTGGTTTAAAACAAAAGAGGGGGAAGGAAAAAATCCATTAAAAGAGTTTTCTGCAATTAAATATTATTTTTCATATATCCTAGACTGGTCTACCAACCAGATATCCCATAACCAGCGTGGAATTGCACAAAGGTTCCTCAAATTTAGAAAACACATCGTATTACTGTTATTGAATTAGATTTTCATTTACAGATTTGTTGGATCTGAAGTCTCATTTAGTAAAATTATTAATAAAAGGATTGAAATTCTTTTCTATGTATAAGAAGGAATCTTGAGAGGCCCACATGGTTTTAATCCTAAACCATATTTATTCTACTAACACATCAGATTGCATCAGTTTGATTTTCTGATCTCTGAATCTTTCCATCCAAAAATCAACATGCAAAAGTTTTATGCTTAAAAGGGAAGAATTATATGCACAACTGAGAAAAGTAAAAGGACAGTTTGAGTCATTTCATGATGTGTTAAGCATTTTTCTTTTAGAGTTTTATTGGTTTATAAATAGGTCAACATATTCTAGAAGCGGCTGAAGAATTCTGGAAGAATGTAGACAGAATTCATACAGAGTCAACTTTCAAGAGGAGGATAAAAATAATATTGCACCTGATTAAAAGCACATTCAGATTTGCAGGGCAATCTCGTTATCAAAAGCAACACTGTTGCAGAAAGAACAGAGTAAAATATATACTTCCACAGTGAAAAGATGTGATAAAGAAGAGAAAGAAGACAGTCTAGAATTAGATATGGGAACAGTAACCAGAGGACCTTGGATCTTTTCTTTCTTCTACTGGAGACCCATGGTAAAAGTCAATCCTAAAAGTACATCCACAGACTCCTAATTTGTTATTAGTTTAAATTCAGCTTTAGCAAGAGCAATAGTTGTGTGGCAGATGGAATAGAGAATTTACTTTGGATGTGGAATACACTTCAGTATTTCGGTACCACTGTTCCTCTCTATCAAAAGGCAAAGTGCACTAGCTCAGAGGAATGCTCTAGAGAATTCATCAGTGTTTCAGTGGTGCAAAATCATCTTTCACCAGGGTACTTCATGTAGATGTAACACCTGCTAGGGTTTTCTTGCTCCTTAATGTAAATCATCTTAGGCTACATCAAAATAATTGAAAGTTAGTGCTGTGTATACAACCTTAGCTCTGGTTTCAGAGCTGTTCAGAGAAAGGATTTGGTCCAAGTATACAGTTCCAAGGTGAGTGTGCAAGGTGATTCTGCCATACATTTCAACACTAAATAGCAAAGGTATGCTTTTGGTTTCAAGCCCAGAAAGTATTTCTGAATTCTGCAATTTAACAGACAGCCTTACTACAGCATATTTTTCTGTCTGAAACAAAGCAGAAGAACTTTCCCTTGCAGAAAACTGCACAAGATTTTCAAATTACTTTGGCAGGCATTCTCTCAGTAACTTGAAGTAAGAACATGAAGAAAATCCAGGTTTTTGACTTGATAAAGTAAAGTTTGCCATGGTTTCTCCCTTGTATCTATCAAGTGTAAGAACTTGAAATTGTCGGCTGATGCAAGAAAACATGGTGATAGCATTGCTGTTTTGCATTTATTTGAAAATGTTCAAGGCAGCATACAGACAGAGAGTTCCCCAATATAAGCAGACCTTTATTTTTCATGTAGCACCAGCACTTAGAAGGAGAAATGAAGGGGTGGCTGGTCCTTCAGGGCAAGTCTACTGAGTCTATATTGTAAATTTTGCAAGGGTCCCTTTTAAAGATATTCAGAAGTTGGAATACTGATAAGGAATAAAATCTCACTCAATGTGATCAGTAAACTCAAAAGAAACACTGAACGGGAACAGCTCTAAGCTCTGTGCAGTATTAAAGAAACAAACTAGAGTTTTTTCCTAGCTAAAAATCACCAAAATTACAATTGCTGTTCCACCTAGAGCTGCCAATGGGTAAGGCACTTCTTAGCTGCAGTTGTTTCTTCCTATTGTATTATTAAACAGGGTATTTGATCTTCACGTTTCTCAAGCATTCCCCACTGAATTTTTCACACCCAGTTCAGACACTAAAGATGAGCCATACAGCCTCTATTAAAATTAAAGTACAGCAACCACCTAAATCATCTAACACTGAAAATTATACCTGGCATAAACCTTCAATCTACTCACAAATTCAGTTAAACAGCTTATTTTTACAGCAGGCCAGAGAAATGACATGACTACTATTACAACATTTTCCCAAGGTGTTATTAAGACATTGCATAAGACATTGTCATATGTGCTTTAAAGTCTGATCATACTCTAGTTTTAAATCTTCAAGGCAACAGTCATGTCTGCAGCTATTGAATGTAAGGCAAAATTTGGGGAAGATTTATTTCAACTTCGTTTTTTTTTTTCCACACATAAAACCCACAGCCTCTGTGATTTGAAATTATTTTTATTTACCCACACTGTAGCCAAGCTTAGGCTTTTTATTATTCAGACAACATATTAGGAGTCACCTAATCAGTTTATCTTGGAAGGTAAAAGCAAATGTCACATTCCCTCTTTCTCATCTATCTCTCTCGTCTATAATTCTTTACATGTAATGTAACAATTTTTAAAGCACAGTTCAGTGAGGAACCTTTCCATTAGGTAATGCTGAGTGTTATTACACTTGGCATTATGCAGGACTAACAGAGTAGTATCTTGCCCACAAAAATACCATGTAATGCAGACTGGAGTCATAATAAGTCAGCATGTAAAGAATATCAATTTCATAGCTATGACTTGCATTCCCTCCTCCCTCTCCCCCTTATAAGCCTAGCTTCCTTTTCTGAGGAATGATTGCTGAAATGATTTAAGAAAAGTTTTATTTTGAGAAGGGCTGTGCAAATGTACTTGTCATTTTAATGTTTTATCAAAGGAAAAAAATGTTTAAGGAAATATTTGGAAAAAAATGTTCATGGATGTGTTTACATTTCTCCCCACAAATTCTGATACATTTAAAAAGTATTTATTTAAGCACAAATATCTTCCCAGCATCTCTCCCAAGTAAACAAGTAGGATGCTGCAAGACACTGCTGAAGAAGCAAGTGGAAAGCTGAAACAAGTCTACCCCAAAAGCAGGGCAGACTATAAAACCTCTTAGGCTCTTCTTATGGAAAAAGGGTCAAGAATCCTTTCAAAAGACCAGAAGCCACAGACTGAAGATTCATTCTGCCTATTATTATAATTTTTTATATTAAAAAATCAGACTCTCAATTCAGTGCTATCTCTTTGCACATCATCCTTCAAGGTTGCCTTACAAAATTTTAGAAACATATTTTTTCCACTGACAAGAATCTTATAAAACCTTTTGCAGATGTGGCCCTGAAATGTAGGTTGCACAGAACTGTGCATTCAGACAGTACGTATAACTATTAGGCATTATGGAACCGGTGTCTACGTAGAACTGCATCAAGTCACAACCTTATTAGAGTCTGAGGGCAACTTGTTCTGCCAATGCCAAGTCACATTTTAGTTCAGGATAACAGCTAGTCTATTACAGATGATGCAGAAAGTACTACATTCTAGAATTCTAATGTTTCATGCAGTATGGTTTTAAAACGTATTATACCCATGTTCAATATTATCCATTTACTTCTGCAAGTACTGACACACCCGACTTCAAGGAAAGCACACAAAGGATTTTTCTTATTTCAGTATGCCTTATATATTCTAAAGCAGCTGCTACTGCAGATTATCAGTACTTCTGTTTTCACTAAACACTGTCAATTCAGAATAATTTAATTGTGTATGGTAATATCAGAAAGCTACAAAGCTTGGGGAAATAATTAACATTTTGAAAAAGAAACTTCTTTTCATTTTATCCTTCAGTGCCCATATAAAGATTGATTTCACAGGTGATGAATGTTTTTAGAGATAAAATAATGTAAGGAAATCTCTTACCAAACTATTTTTTTGCACATTTCATCCCAAATTTTATTGCCAAGGATGAGCAAATGCTCCAGACATGGTATCAAGTTTGGAGATGATGAAAAGAGAAAAGGGAAACAAAATCAAAAGGCAACCCACTAATAAAACTAATACTGACTGTTTTCTTTCTTTTCTGGAGTTGTGCCACTGTACAGAAATTGGGATCATTGGTTTTGAAGGAATTCTTGCAATTTTACTTCTAACCCTGAAAGAAAGTGAATACTATTAATGTACATTGTTTCATACATTTGTAATATATACTTTAATCAGTAAGATTTCAGACAGAAAGACATTTTGTTATTTTCCTACAGCTGGCTAATTAGAATGCAAACTTTGTGTAACTACTCACTCAGCTGAGAGGTCTTATATTCTTTAAAGAGGTCATATATTCTTTAAATTAATCTGAAGACATAAAGCTTTCAGTCATGCCCAGACACACAATCAGCGACATACAAGCTGACAGTGCTCTTTCAAACAAATCTGCTCCGAAGCAGCACAGTTTTGTGCTATGCCTGCATCTTCTTTTCTCTCCCACTGAGAAAGACGGCCTCGCACTGCTGATTCGCTGCAACCTTCTATCGCTACAGAAACGGTATTTGGAAAACGACTGACGTTTTATCTCTCATCCCTTACCACCCTCAAGTTCACCCACCTCAGTTTTCAGTGTTCCCACCCCAAAGATCCCAACAGGTAAAGAAACAAACACGGAAACCGCCGAGTGTTTAATCCTGACTTTGAGCGGCAGCTTCTGACGGGAGGCATCCCGAGCGGCACCTTCACTTCTCATCTAGCACCATCTACCGCCCAAGGCGGGCAGGAGCCGCCGCTGCTGTCCGGCCCCGGCCCCGGCCCCGGCCCCGGCCCCGCCGGAGGAGCGGGGGAGCCCCGGAGCTGGGCACGGCCCCTGCCCGCACCGAACCCGCCGCCGCTGCAACACCGCCTCGAACTTCGCGTGGTGATCCAGATGCATCCAGATTCCAGAGACTCTGCTCCGGCTCCCTCACAACAACAAAGCACCTGTTTCCCCAGCAGATTTCTCTATTCGTAGTTGAGGCTGCCGTCACCTTTGGTTATGGACTTACACTTGAATAATATTGGATGAGCTACAGGAATGCCATGCAAAGATGGTGGAATATTTACCATGCAGTTCCACACAAAGTAGAAAATAATAGAATTAGGAAGTAAAAGTAGATAGTGAGTTCAGTTCAGCTTGAGCAGATGGCAAGTGAGGAGACACTGAGTACTCACTACCTAAATACTACCGGTGGATAACAGCACAGCTGTCACTAAACACAGGGAAGATTGCTTCCAGGATAAAACAAATTCGACATCATCCATGACTGAGGTATGGATTTACCTCCTAGGACATGACAGAATCACCACCTCACGATGATGTTAGTTACAGCTGTGCTGAATGTAATTATCTAAAAACAGCATTTACAGTAAAGAACAAAAATTGATATTTAGAGAATCAATGTGTAGAGGTCATTACTACCTTGGAGTACTGGGATCCTGATGTCTACAATAGTGATTAGTACTCTGCGGAGAAACCATTATCAAATTACAAAGATACATACTGTGTAATAAAGCTTTCTTCTAATGCCTTGTCATCTTCATCACAACAGCTAAGCAAATTATATATGTACACACTACATACTTTTTATACTTAAACACGTTATGAGGTTATATACAAGTCCTTAAGTTTTTACTGAGTTCTAAGTAGATGTAGATAATAGACCATATCAGTTTATTTCCTCGGATGCTTTTAAGTGTTTAGTGAAAAAGCATTCAATACTAAGTCAGGCAAATGTCTTTTATTTAAAGTGTGTTGACATTTAGACAGGGAAAGACAACCATTGCAATTCTCTCTTGGTGAGTTACAGTGTTGTTTTACGCTTGCAGTCCCATCTCCAGTCTTTTGAGAAACCTTTCCTCAGATCTAATTGATTCAAGCACCAAAACTCAGGAACAAAGAACCTCATACCAGGGAAACTTCAGAAAACCTGAAAACCAGAAGGCCTCATAACAACGATTTAAACTAGCCAAAAAAATAATTTGAATTCAATGTGGAATATGACAACATATTTTGCAGCCAAATTCCTCTGAATCCTTTTAACATGGAAAACTCCAAAATTAAAAAGAAACTATATTAATAAAAAGAATTCTTCTGAAAAATGAAAAGGATCACAGGCTATCTGGAAAAGTCACTTTTTTTAAAATGGGTCTCTAGCAGCCTGGTTCTAAAAAGTTACTCTGATTTTTTTCCTATTACTAGTAATAAAATAAATCTTCAAATAACCTACAAAAGGATCAAAACCACAGTCTGCTGACAGCAGCATATTAATGCAGACAGAATGTATCTGAACCAAATACAACACCAAAGTACAAAACTGAGATGGCAGTTGACAAGCCAAAGTTAAATGTTCATTATGAAAAGCATCTTTGCCAAAGGTATGGAATAATATTAAATATGGAATAATATTAAAACACAAAGTAATTATGGCCCTTGTATGAAACATTCAACATCTAAAAATGAAGGAAATGACTAATACACATGTTCAATATGAAAATGTTGTTGCCATTAAACTAGGATTTCATTTAAATAATGAAACCATTTACATTGCTGAAGTATTAAGTATCCTATCTCAACTGAATATATTAAGCCACGTAAGAACTGCTCTGATTATCAAATAATAAATCAAAACACGAGGTTAGATAGGCTGAACAATGACTTAGTATCTACAACCGAATCTCTGATCGTGAGTTGGACTTAGAGGGTATCTGATGAAAAGGTCCAAATGAAAATATATAGTCACAACATTTGGATGGTATCGGGACACCCCATGATAAGCCACAGTATTCTGTTGATTCTTTAGAAAATAGCAGTGAAATCATGAAAGAGAGGTGCAAAAGTGGGGTAAATGCACCAGAGAAAAGGCAGTTTCTAAATGCATTTTAATGAACGATGGAATTAATGAACAATTAAGAGCACCTTCCATGAAAATGTGCACAGGGAAGTACTTTCTTTTTGTCTTCATTTCCCACAAAAACACTTTGTCTTTCCTGTAGTTTTAACTGCGTTAAAGCACAAGAGAAGCAAAACTAAATAAACCACACTTTCTTGCAGTCTTAAGATAAGCTATTTACTCATCTTGGCTGAACTTGAGTGCATCCGCCTTCATGAATCAGGACCAACTGAATGTATTCAGGTAACTTGGGGGCAAAAGAGCTTCTGAATTCTTAATCAAGTTTTATTAGTATTCATATATGAAATTTAGATTTACTAGAGAGAAAAGAGTGAAAAGAAACTAATGGGAAATCCTAAGGTGAGGAAAAGAAGGTGTGGTGTGGATGAATATTGTTTTAATTCCACAGCCAGAAGAATTGAAATTGCTATTTCTTTATGAACTCAAAAGTAATAATACTAGATATCAAAGAAGAATATACTCTTGACCAAGAAAAATTGATTAGAATGCATCCATATTTAGGTGTTAGATATGGTCACACATGCATATGGTTGGATGTGTTAGGTATGGTTATTATATATGGGAAAACAACAGCAGATGTAATTTCATATGGAATTTCATTCAACATTCTCTAATTAGTGATCTACTTTCTCATTTTACTTAGTCATACCTATTACAAAAAAAACCTGTATGATTTCTCCTGTCATTAGCAGAGAGAAATTCTCTTAGAGAGGTAGACTCCATTCAACCTCATTCATCAGAATTGCTCACTAGAAGCCAGACTGTGGTCTACCACAAAAAATAAATACTATTTTTCCTACGGTTCTGCTATAAAGACAGAATTTTTTGGAAGGGGGTCTATCTACTGAAAGCCATAATGTATTTAGAAATGAAGAGGCCTTTACAGTGTGTCTGTGTACATTCAGTGTTGCCTTGTAATCACCTGCAACTCTCCTCTCTCAACCTGCTTTGGAGATGAGCACGCTATGTTGCCTCCTTGTGCTGTTGGCAGTAAGGGTAGGTCCGGGACATCGAGAGGAAAGGGTGAAGTCCACATTATCACCATAGTGGATCCTTTGTTGGAAAGCTGCCTGCAGGAAAGCCTCATTCAGGATCCTAACTAAGGCATGAAGTTTCTATAACGCAGCTCTGCAACACTGTCTCTCCACATTCCCTGCGCCATGTATCCAGATTCTAACCATTAGAAAGCACATTTGTGAAGGCTCTCTATCCTCCCCTTATTTCAAGGTAAGTGGAATTAATGGAAAGATATAGTCTCATGTGGAAATAGCAAATAAGTGAATTACTTTTGCTTTCTGAAGTACAAAATGGTGGGGCTCACTCTGTTTCCAAAAAAAACCGGCACATGCTAAAAACATTGTCAATTTGCTTGAAATATCTTTGTACACGTCCCCTAAATACCAGCTGCTTCTAATACTAACATAGTGCTCTAGTTCAGGATGGAATCTACTGGCTTATAGGTGTAAGCAGAGGTGATCCACCTTCTAGCTATGATCCACCACTTGAAAGATCCCCCCACCCAGACTTTTTGATTTATTCCAGCATCATTCAGAACTCTCTGTACTGCTAGATTTGACTACCTCCGCGTACTGCAGCTTCTCATACTTCACAGCTGCCTTTGAATGTCATCCGTTAATTTCTCCCCTCATCCTCTGCAGAACTCTTCCTACTGCTGTTAATCAGGCCATTTTGTTTTCTAATTTTAAATCTGTTATAAAACCTTCTCTCTCCACCCCCAGTGCATATGGGCAGGTTTTCTTTTACTGCAGAGCTCTCAGATACCAAAGTTAGACATTATTTATCACTAACACTGTCTAATTCCTCCACCATTACTTGCTTCGTGAAGTTTATCTAGAAAAGAAAACAAACCTGTGCCTTCCTTCCTTCACTACTTAAAACTGCTTATAAAGAATCAAAATGTTTCCTTAAGGCATAAAGGAAATCAGTGACAGAACTCATAAAGAAACTTGAACATCCACTGCAAGTAGCAGATCTGTAGATCTGCACAGGGTTCTTAGAATCACAAATGCAATTCTCTGGGTTAAACTTGTCCGAATTCTTGACCTAGTGTGTGCTGCCACAAGTAAGCTGTAAAAATCATATCTAGTGTGCTTCAGTGCTTGCCAAGTCACAGTGTTAAACATCTTCTTAAAGGTAGATATCTGTGGTCTTTGTTTGGAGAACAAAAAGCGGTCAAGCTTTGGTAGATTTCCAGGTACACTTTTCGTCTTGCAATGTCCATTTTAACAGTCACACGTGTCTATAGATTTTGAGGGTCTAGCCTGAAGTCACCTCTTTTCCAACACGTATAGCAACATAGAGGTTCTAATAATTTGAATGTGGCCTAACGTGACCCAGTCAAGGAAACACTAACATTATACTTGGCCTTGTACTAGGCTCAAACACTGGTCATTTCTTATACAATCACTGACTTTGATAAGGAGATTTTCAGACTAGATTTGAGCAGTAGTGACTGTACAGTAGCTTTATAAATTTATAACATGGAGGGTATTTCAAAATGAGAAAGGTTTTGGTGGGCAGTCACCATGCCAGTCATGCCTTTGTCAAAAGGAAGAAGGAAACCAGGTAGTTGAGATTTTACTAAAAACTTGCTAAATCCTTTCATGGAATCAAATTGGAGAAGTATACAAGAGGACTATCAAATGCAAAGTTTCTAGCCTTTGTAAACAGTAGGTGTTCATCAGTATAATGAACACTCTGCTGACCACTCTTGCCACATCATAAAGCAATAAGGGAGACTAGTGGAAGTGAAATTAGCATAGAAGACTATTACATTTTCTTGTCCATGCAGAAAATAGAACGTTTAACTCAATGTCTGTTGTATAATATTATGAGTATGGTGGCACAGGTATTCAAATCTATTAGCTTAAGCTACAAATAGGTACACAGAAGACCAAACACATGAACTGTCTTTAAAAACCTCAAGCAGTTTCGGCACAGGGTTTTCACTGTAGCAAAAGCTAGCTGGACTTAAAGCTAATGAAAATTATGCTGAACAGAATGGTATTGAATGTGGCAAGAGACCTAGAGCACAGAGACAAGGGGAAAATTTTGCTGGGATATTTACCACATAAACCCACACTAATTCTGTCTAAAAAGAAAAATAAATCCTATTTTCCTGTAATTGGGAGCATGTATTATGAAATGTCATAAAATGCAAATTATCAACCACTGGAAACAATAAAATAGAGAAAAACTGCAGTGGGTAGGAAATTCCTGCCCACTTAATCTATTAATAGCACATGAGTGTTTAGAGCATTATGCCTGCAACAGGCTACAGTCTTTTTCTACCTTGGTTTCAAAAACACAGGCTACCAGAATATATGCTCTCTTAAAATTGCTTTAGAGACAACTCAGGCATGGAATAAAAATAGCATACAGCAGCTATTTAATCTAAATTGCTCTTAGAAAAATACTACTAATTGCCCCTTTTGCACACTACTGATTTAACATCCTCAAAAAATATATCTTTGTTTTGGTTCATTTATCTTCCCTCTCTCACGATTAACGACTGCACACAGCATACAGATGAATTTTTCCTTTCAGGCCTTTCTAATTTATTTTCAAACAGTATGTCTTAACAAAAAAAGAGATTCTGTATGTTATCTTTCTGGTCCTCAAAAAGTGATGTGAAGATCCAGCAGATTCTTAAACGTAAATCAAAACCAGTTCATTCAGCCATAGGATTCAGCCAGTTTTTTTAATATCTATTCCACCCAAACCAGAAAATTTCTTCTTTACTGGTAATTTAGAGAAGTCTTGCTTGCTATATTGAGCTGGATGGATTTTTCTTTTAGATATTTAGCTTGCCAGTACACTAATATCTTAATAATCATTTTTATTTCAGAAGGAAGCATTTCTGTCTGGAAGAGATGCTTGTTATGTTTAAAATGGGTTGATCTGCTCTCTAAAGCTAATGGGAACTATTGCCCTCCAGTTGTACGAAAAGGCCAACCCTTAAGCAGTAATCCATGCCTGTGTATCAAAACCATTTGTTCCACTGTTAATCAGGTATACGTAAGGTTGGGGGTTTTTTTAAATTTTTGGTTTAAACTTATCTCAACAAAATTAAAATGCCATCAGATAGCATTTAATGTACATACCAAATACTTTTATTTAGAAGACATTATATGTATGTATTTTCATCAAAATAAATATTGCCTTTCCATAATTTTCAAGGAGATGAATCAGTTGTGAAATTTCTAATGTTGTTTGCAGATAATTCTATTAAAAAAGAAAAAAGGAAGGATTTGCACCTTTTTAACAGAGGCTGTGTAGCATATACTAAAAATGTTCATCATCTTAGTATCCGAATAGAGAATACATGTACCTAAATAATGATAACAGTATACATTATGTGGGAGAGGTTCAAAAACACCCTTATTCCAACAACCACCAGCCCACATTAACAGTTCCATCCTTGTGATTTCGGGGTCCATTCAAAATGTATGTGACCAATAGCAGTAAAATTACTTATCTTGTGGGCTTAAGAGAGCTTGACCAGACGACACAGTGCAATTCTTTTTTCCTCTCTCTATCAGCATTACAAAAGTACTTACTTTTTACAACCCTGCCTCCCTGGTGCCACAAAGGTGATTATAACTATCAATATGCATCCCCCACTATTTCAAATGAAGACTAATGGTTTGAAGCAATGGCTGCTGCCACTTCTTCCAGCAGAATTAGAGCAGAATTAGAGCAGAATCACAGGCAGGTCAGTATGTTTTCTAAAAAAGGAAGCTTTGAGAGTATACATCACAGAAGCTCAGGATATATTGATTCTACCTGAATCATGTTAACACTCAGGTCTCCTCTGTCCAAAATCTCCATTCAAGCACAATTAAACTCTAAATTAGCCAACTAATGATAAACAAATTATGATGGGCACTGTGGAAAAGGAAGTAAGAAGTGAAAATGAAAAACTACACTTGCACAGTTCCAACACTGCTATATCAGATGCTTCCTTTCTGCAACTTATATGGATATTTAGTATTTTCTCTCATGGTATTGTCACCACTGACATAGGCAGTGGTTGCCAAAGGACAAAAATAGCAACATAAGGCAAGCTAGAAGTGATTTCTAGGAAAAGCTTCTGAGAAAGATAGGCTGCCTTCTGCAAACTAAAGGAAGAGACTCCAAACCCAGTGCATTAGGAGAAAGATGTAAGTTTACAAATGCCTTGTCAGGCAAAAGGGTTATTTGAACTATTACAGAGCACAAACATGAAAAGAATAAAAAGGTGAAAACTAAAATGAAAGCTGTATCATAACTGTTTAGAAACCCTTAGATATGGGCTTAACTGACAGATGAGGATCTACATGGCTGGACACTCAAGTCTCCTAAGGAAGGAAATGAAACTGATGGAATTAGCAGCAGGTTGTAACACTGTTTTTCTGCTTGCTTCTATCTATTGATGAAAGTAGATTTGTCCTTCCCATGGGAATCTACAAAGTCTGAAAAGTATAAAGGAAATTAAAAAGTAGTTGTACTTGCTGGCATTATATCTAATTGCCTGCAAACCTGACATCTTTCACCCACAGTACCTGTATGGTTTAAATGCACCTAGAAGCTCTGAAAAAATTAAATAATGAAGAGACTTTATTTGGTAAGAATGTGACTTTTTCAAGGGGTATTTTAGGCAATAAAAATGGAAAGAAGCAAAGAAAAGTTAGATTTACAGTATCTGCAAACCCCTCTTATCAATCATATTCTTTCAAATCAGCTGGTGCAGCATCTCAATAGAAGAAGCTAGACCTCTAGGTTATGCTAAATTTATGTCAAAAATTTTAGAAGTCTTGCATGACAAAAATCCCAAGGAGGTGTTTGGATGTAAAATGTATAAATAAAAGTATGACTATGGTTGCAAGGACTGTGAGCTGTTACAGAGGAGATGGGCACTTGGGGAAAGCCAAACACAAAATAAGCACATTTAGTGCTACAATAGGGAACTTGTTACTTATAAAGACTATTAAAAATTCTTTTCAATGGAAGAGGTTTCAATGACAAAAAAAAATTTTTCAACCTTTTTAAGGCCCTAGGGACTAAGAGATAACTGATTCTTAGGAAAATACTCTTACAAAATGCTCTATTTGCTTAACAAAAACCCAAGAGTATACATGCATGAAATACACAGGAGACTGGTTTTTTTCCTGTTCATACAGAACAGTTTTAACATTTAGGTAATTTGTTCCCTGATAGGAAATGCACATGCAGGCCTGCCAGATGAGGCAGAGATTTTACAGTGCTCACTCATCACTTTTCATCCACGGCCAGAGGGGAAGTGAAGTTGCTATTGGTCTCAATCCTGTTTCAAGGTCCATTCCTGCATTTTATGCAGTATCTGTTTAATATAAGCTTCATAAGGGATGATGGCAGGAAGGATGAGACCCAGCATTCAGTCCGTGTCCAACCATCAAGCTGTACAATATTCCTCCTTCTTGCCTCTTTTTTCTCTACAGAAATGTCCCCAGAAGCTGAGAAATCTGAGTTCAAACCACCTCAGACTGTGGAGGAAAATGCCTCTAACACCTTCCAGTTCTCTTTACACAAAGATATTACACAGAAGTCTATGGACTAGGAGTGCTTCATTTTAGAATAAAAATGAGAATAGTTAAAAGTTCTATTGTTGTTGAGCACTGGCATGTAACTGTGCAGCAAATGTCTCATGTTCTTAAATGGAACCCACCCACAAATTTTCTGGGTCTCTTAATGGCCTTCCTACCACACCGTTGAACCCACCAGACACTGCTGCAGCTGTGCTGTGGCTCCTGAAAGACTTTAAAAGGTGAGGAACCTGTAGGTATTAGAAGCCACAAACACCAGGTGCTGGCTGAACATTGGGTCTCAAGTTAGCAGTTCTGAACTTAAAAGCCAGCTTTTCTTTTGTCTGGCCTAGCAAGACTGAAAAATACGTTCTGCAAACACATTGAATCTTAACATAGTCACAATAATATCAATCAGTGAGTGGGAATTCAAGAAATATTTCAGGAGTGTTAAGATGTTACATGTGACTTACAGGATTACTAATCTGTAATTAAATATGAAGTTTAAGCTATTTATATGGTCAAATACCTTGAAGATGACGCTTTATTTCAGTCTGACCTACATCAAGGACTTCATAAAGTTCAGGTACAATTCTCAGCTATTTGTTTCACATATAAATTTTAGTTAATGCTTCCTTCTAATTTGTAGAGAGTCAACCAACACAGAAAACACTTCCAGGCACCTTCAAATCAATTGCTAAATGTGATATAAGGCCAGGGTTTTGTTTGCTTGGATTTGTTTTGTTGGGTTTTTTTTTGTTTTAGTTTGGGGGTTTTTACATTTTGTTTTAATTAGTTACTTTCATTGTCTTGTATATTGTATAAATAGAATTCAGTAAATGCCTAACAATGCTAGCTGGTTATCTGTAATTAATAGTAAGGGTTAGGGGATGCTGATGCATTTAAAACATAGTTTCATTTGGTTTTCATATAATAGGTTCTTGGGAGACTTCATGATCAGCAATAAAAAGCTAAAAATACTCCTCATAGATCTGAATCTTCATTATAATAGGAGACTGAAACCCAGATTTTATAGATATGTGCTGCACACAGATTCAGATAGATACGTGGCATGTTTTCAAAAGTGCCTAGATGCATAAGTGCTGTAGTATCCTGGAAACAGGTCTTGTCGAAAATTCTTTGATGAGATGACAGGCTTAGCTGGTAAAAGTAACAGTGTAGATGTAATAAATACTTGCAAGGCTTAGCACTACATGACACTCAGGGTAAAATACTTACACTACCTGATATCAGTAAGGCATGTGTTTGATGGACACAGAATCCACTAAATGACAGACTCCAAGATGTCAGAGACAACTGGGACTCAACAACCTGTGCTGGCATTTTGAACAGATGCAGAGCCACCATGGCATCCTGACCAGCTGCAGCTCTCTTGGTTTTTCGGTGGAGGCGACTCCCTCCTCCAGAATCCACTCTGTAGCAAGAGCTGTGGGGTTCCTCTTCCCGGGGCAGTGGTGAGCTGGGCTTAAGGGTGAAACACGTCTGAGAGGGGTTTTTCGTGTGGTGAGGATGGGCTGCACCATCCCTGGTGCCTCACCACACACATTTAGAAACATGGTCAAGGTGGCAAAGATGGGGCAGCCATCCTGTTGGTGCTGTTATATGAACACTGACTCATTTTCAGGTAATAGAATCACAAAATATTCTGAGTTGGAGGGACTCCAAGGATCCTTGAGTCCAACTCTTAAGTGAATGGCCCACATAGGGATCAAACCTGCGACCTTGATGTTATTCGCACCATGCTCTGACCAAGTGAGCTAGTCTAGCTGAATAAAGAGAGAACCAAAGTCTCACACAAAGCTCTGAGCAAGGCAGGCCTAAGAGGGAACACTGACCTGGAGAGGACGTGCAGTTGGACATGATGCCTGAAAGCAGCCGAGCCCCTGGGATGAGGCTGTCTCGCAACAACCCTCCTGGGCCATGCTCACTCTCAGATGCCTCAGCAGCCCCAGGGCAGTGGCTAGCAGGCAGCAGCGGGACAGTGGTGCCGTGGCAGGCCAGATGTCCCTGGGCCGTGCCACACTGCTCTCTGCCCGGGAGAGGGGACCAACGTCACCCTGGTATGCTCCCTGCAGTGACAGCATAATACATCTGTCTTCATTTACACATGTGATGACAGGAAACATGGTTAAACTCGGTGCCTGCAGCCAGCAGAGAGATTCGGGAAGGCATCCCAGCTCCTGGTGCTGGAGGCACGAAACCACCGCTCCTTATACCAGTGCATGGATTGTGCCTTGCACTTGGCTGACTTCAAAAATAGTGAAGGTCACGTTTGCTGACAATTGTATTCATTATGACTTTTTTGTTTGTTTGCTTTATTAAATTAATTAAGCCACTTTGTTTTTTTCCCTCAACAAGGGAAGACAAGTTGTATTTCATATTCTCCACAGAAAAGCCACGTCGGCAGTTCCAGGCTTCCTGTCAGGGGCTGTGGATGGCAGGTGCTGCTGGAGACACTGGAAGGGGGCACCTGCCATCTGGAGGCTGGGTGTGAGGTGGGTGCACACCTGGCTTTGCTGGCTAGTGTGACAGCACCTGCTCTCATTGTGCTCCCCATTCCCTCACCTGCTGTTCAAACTTTGTTGTTTTGCCAGGCGTGATTCGAAAAGGACTGTAAGCCAGCTCCGGGTATGAAAGGCACTGCCACTGCCAGCAGCGGCACAGCGACAGAGGTGACATGTATCTGACATGTGCTCTGTGTGATACCAGAGGCGCAACCACTGTCTTGAACCTCTGGAGGGGACTCAGCCAGTGTCTTAAGCACAATAATACAGCCAGGGGATAATGTGTGTTACTGTTTGAAGAGACATCACTGGCGGTTAGACGTTATTTTTACTTGCCTACCATTCTTTGAAAATTAAATCTTGTTTTTCTTCATCTGTCTCACTACCTGGCTGCCAGAAAATGCCAGTGGCAGGTAAAATTCAAATGTTACCTTCAGACATTTATTAAACACAGAATTATCAAAAATGCATTATTTGAACAATAAAAGCAACAAAAAAAAGATCAATTTACAGTAAAAAGGTAGCTTTTCTGTGGAGACTTTTTCTTCCACTTTTACAATAATACATCATGCTTCAAACAGCAAATGATAATGATGAATTGAGATTGTATATAATGTGAGTCCATAAACACTACAAGTACATAAAACAATAAGAGCAAATATGTGCAAGCCCATAAAGATGAGAAAAACACAAGATTTGAGCAATAAAATGGGAAGCTTCCGAACAACAGATGTAATAAAATACAAAAAAGCATATCTTCAGAAGTAGGTGAAGAAAAGTTTTGGGAACAAATAAAGTTTGTGAATAAAAATTTCTGGTTTTCATGGCATCTTAATTTTTTCCCTTCTCAAATTATACTGGTAAGTAATTATTTAAATATTGTTAATTAAGACAGTGATACAGATCCCTATCAGAATTGCATTGCTTGCTATTCACTGCCTCTGTTAAGAAGAAACATCTATCCAGTGAAGAAAAGATAACCAGTCACACCCCATTAAAATGGACAGTGAATTACTGAAATAAAAAAAACTCGCAGCCGCTTTGTAGGCAACAAGTAGAGAAAATTTCTATCCTAATCTGTTCATAAGTACTGAGGAGCAGTCAACACAAACATGAATGGGAATGCTTTGTAATTTATTTGAAAATCAAGGAGAGCCAACACATCTATGGTGAAATGCCGGTCTTATTAAAAATCTCCAGGAATTTTGCCAATTACATTAGCACTTTAAGGGTTTCAACTCTGAAATCCCATTTTTATTGATATGATTTAGACAGCTGCAGAGAGTCAAGTTTCTCTTATGCTAAGGCAGATTCTCAGTGTCTTATACCAACGGTTGATGCCACCATGCTCTCTGAGGGACTATTCATGAAGTCAAATACCACCTAACAAGTACAAACGAAAGAATAAGAACAGAAGTACTTATGATTTTCCTGTAATCGCTATCGTATTTTTAATTAATAATCTCTGCATCAGAGGGTCATTTGGAATGAGCAAATCCATGGCAGTGTCTAGTTTTTAGCTTGGTTCCACCAAGAAAAGATACTTATACAAAATTCTGCCAAAATCTATCTACTTTTACATTCCCAGTAGCTTTTGAGCCTATTGCATAAATTTATCCAAATTTAACAATGTGGTAGGGGAATCAAAGATAATAAGTGCCAGCAAGTTTCATGAAAACAGGTAGAGACAGAGCACAACGCTAATAATTCCTCCACTTACCCTGCACTCACCTTCTGAGGTGTCAAATAGTGCATGCAAGTGACTGCACTTGAAACATAAATCTAGACAAAGCCAGTCGTCATTAATATTGATTCTCATTGAAATGGTTCATATTTATTAGCTGAGCTTTTGTGAGCCAGGAAATAGATAAATTCTAAATGTTTCAGACAATAATATATTTCCTCTCGATACAGATTTTTTATGAATACTGTACTTATTTATGCAAAAGAAAATCAGAAAGTATCCTGTCTGGACACTGTACTGGTGTGCTATTAAAATGTATTTCTCAATAACGGCACATTCAGACTTGCAAGGAAGCTAGCTGCTAAAAGACCAAGAGTTCTCTTTGGTTTTGCAATAAATAGATTTTATTAGCATTTGATTATAATTTTCTTAACTAATAGTATTTCAGTTGTTTGAAATAAAATTGCTAGCTTTTAACCTGTACTCAGGTAAACGCCTTTAAAATTTAGTATTTCTGTAGCACCTCTTTCAGATGTTGCAGGTTATCAGGCCAGTTTTTGGTGGACACCAGATGGCTGTGGAGCTACAACTGTGATACCCTGAACAGTCACTTCCTTTCTTGTCAAATCCATATGTATACAGTTAAAACTAAAGGTACGAAGAGGAAGTGACAGAGCATTTGTGGAAAACAAAGCAGCAATAAATGAAGCTAGTGTTTATCTGGTGGGAAAGCACAACCCTGCAGAACAGTAGGCATCAGACCATTGATTAAATTCTCACCCAGCTGTGAACATATGAAAACAGAGGAACAGCCCATCAAGCTCAGCATCCTGACTCCTATCAGTGGCTGTAAGCAGATGCCTCGTAAGAGGGTGAAATCACTCATTCTGCTTTGTTCTCTGTTCTTCACCTACTAAGTGCTACCGTTGCTTTTGCTTACCTGATACTGCATTCTAAACTATCTGTCATAATTTTAATATTTTGCACCAGAATAGAAGCCACCAGCTCAAAGGCCATAATTCTGTAAGTTGGCTGCCCTTTGGGTTTTTTTCACACTATCTATCACTTTATCTACACTGAAAGGCATTTCTCCAGGTTGTACCTTTCCAATACATATGACTCAGCTTTTTTCCAGTACTCAGTACTACCCTAGCAGGCATGCAGACAGATTCTCATACATCTTTTATCATAAAATGATGCCTGTGCATGTAAAGGTACCTTGATGTTACTTCATCACAATTTCTAACTGCCATAACCTCTAATCATAAATACACAGGTGAACCACCACCCCCTCTCACTGGGCTGATGCTCCTGGCTGCTGCTCCTAGCCACAGTAGTCCCTTTAATCATGATGCTGCTGCCTCTAGCTAGCAAGTCACCCCTGTACTGATACCCCTCACTGTGCTCTTCCCCCTCACCACAGAACCACTTATATGGTATTATCACACATTGATTTCAGCTCTGAATAGGTTCATTAAAGAGAGCCTTTACTAAAATTCATTCGCTTAGGCTACTGTCCTTCATGACTTCAACACAGATCCAGCACCATTTTATCTCGTCATTGCAGTAGACCCAGTTGTGATGCTCGCTCAGCTTTCATGATTTGTGTTCTCTGAATGATGACTAAAGGGGAATCATCTAAGCAGCTAATTGGGTTTTATTAGTGATTCAGCATGTAGGTTCACTGAAGAGCTTCCATCTCTCATAAATATTATCAGCTATCATTATACCTTGGATCTCAGTAACAAGGAGGGCCCTTCAGCACTAAGTTTCTTCTTCCTAGAAAACAAAAAGCCCCTTCTTAGCTTGATAAATGTCTGCATTCCCAGAAGACTGAAATAAGAACTTTGATTACAGTAAAACATTCACTCAGGACCAACTAAAGACAATATTGTTGTTTTTTACTTACAGAGAAAGGATATAACATTTCATCATAAAGCAGGCATCAATACAACCAAATGGCTGCACTGGCATACTTTGCTTTAGCTATCTAAATGAGGTGTGTTTATTTCAGTTTATCAAGAAATGTCATCAGAAAACTCTTTTTTCTCAGATCCGCCTTCTGACATCTCTGCTTGTAAGACTCTTTCTAAAAATATGTTCCAATGGCTGTACTTTGGAAGTATTTATAATCTGCACACTGAACAAGTGTAGATAGAGATTATGCATGTTCTTCATTATAACTATTATTCACAACTATTCTTTCTGAGCACAAAACCCAATACCTGGCCAGGTATTTCCTCATGTGTAAATGGGCTGTTTCTTACATTAAAAAAAAGGACTATATTTCTGTCAGGACTCTAACAAGAACTAAATAACAAAGAATTTGCATGTATGCACATGTGTAAATTTATATACATACATGCATACTGTATTTTAGTAGATTACTGGCATGTGTTATTGTGCATTGTGACTCATGAATCATGAATCCAATTCACAGATTATCATTTCCCATTAAATTAGTGCTTTCCATATGGTATCTCCAACGCAAATCCTACAACCTACTTATTGTGGTTAAAAAAAAATCTTACATCAAGAACACACTGTCCTAGGCTTTGAAAAAATGTTTGAAATTAAATTATTCTACTATGTCTAATACTGTTTAAAGATTTAAGCAATTTCTTCTTCTTTTTTTGGCATTTTATTTTTAGACTATATCTATTACAAGTTAGCATGTTTTTTCTTTTATTTCATGTACTGCTGGACTAGCATAGACCAGAAGCAATTACCACAAACTGGAGAGGATTCTCAGAGTACAGCACCATATTTACCCACAAGGAAACCATTTCATCAAACCACAATGTCCTTTTGTTATGGCTGTATTAATACATGCCAAGAGTATTGTAACCATTGCACATACACAGTGAAAACTTTTATGGGAAACTCATGTGAAATCCTTTCCCTAGGTAACTACCTGAAATCAGCTATCTATGCAGTGTTTTTGTAGAAGTTGAATCGTAAGTGGTTCACAATCGTATTTATCCAAAAATAGAAGTACTAAAAAAGGCAAAATAAAATTTTTACAAAATTGATTTTATTTCTGAAAAATCTGTGAACACCTTTTTTAATAAAAAATATATTGGATTAGTTTGCCATGTCATTAAAGTCGGGGTTTTTTTCTATATATCATATTCTACAGATTTTAGGCAAGCAAGAAACAATCCAAGTTCTGACTGAATAAGCTCAGTATCTTTGCAGGATTTGAACATACTTTCCAAGACCTCTGATTTGACAAAATTCCATCAAAGGGTGGGGTTGGAACATCATTCTCATTTTTAATGGAGTAGGTTGAGATCTTGCTACTGTAAATAGGACTGGTTCTGAACATTTTTTGATCAGTAAGTTGGAGCATATAAGACTTTCATTGTTCCAGGAAGCCCTTTATAGCTCTACCGCATCTGCAGCTGGTCTCTAAAGTGTTTATGGACTAAGCTGAATAGATTTTGTTTTTTATGTGCTCTCATTTCTCTGCCTGTTTCATTTTTGCAATTGGACAGATAGCCAAAATGACCTCTACTGGCCATCCAGGGCAAGAGTTGTTTTAAATCCAACCACTTATCTGTGGTTCACGTAGTTCATATTTTATTACTTCATCACCACTTCAGTCTTTGGTTCTGGCACTTTTCCCATGCAAGTGACATTCACACTATATAATTGAGCTTTATTCATGGAACTGTGAAACAGACGGAAAGTATTCCAAAATGTGGAAAATGAAAAAACCTATCTAAAAACAAACAACTCCACCGTGACATTTTCTTTGCTTCTTGGCTCTGGCTTGCTGGCAAAGGAGCTCTGAATATGTAAATCCATAACTAATGAAGAGTTGTATCAGTCAAAGCTAATAATAGAGTAAGGAGTTACATAAATCAAGATTGATAATAGAATCTATTTTTGAGGGGTATGGTGATCTGTTTACAAGATACATATATATACATACATATGTATATATACACACATGTAATTCTTTTTATATTATCAGCCAAAAAATACATTACCAGATTCAACTGGTGTTTCTCATTATCTTCAATAGGCTACAGAAACCCCCAGATTATATTTGTACTTGAATGAAAAGTGTTCACCATTCATTTTATTCTTCCTAGTTCCTAGAATTCCTTTCAGCAAGAGTATCCTGGTAATTATCCCCTGAAATTTTCCTCAAAGACTTCTGAGAATTATTCTAATGCATAAAATTTTTGATAACAAAGATCTACTCTACCAAATGAAGGGAAAAACATGCAGTTTGAATGGTCAGTGGTTTGAAATTATCAGGGCAGCTGAGACAACTTAGCAGTAAGTTCAGGAATAAAATTAACAGCAGAACAACTTTCCTCTCTTACCTTGGTCCCTCAGGTTTCCCTGGTTTTTGGAGATTATTATTTTCTGTCAATGCTGCTTGATATGTCAGTGTATGGATAGCAAAGTTGCATTCAATTTCTTTCTGCTGCAGTGTGGCCTTGCAAAATCATTTCTGATTTTCTGCTTACCGTCTCCAGAATGTCTCCTTTGACATTACTGTATTTATATTTTTCTTTCCTTCTGTCTATTTGTCTTGTGCAAAATTACATTTTCCCCATCTGAATTTTAATATTCTACTTTCCCAGTTTTCATATGCCTGCCTCTCTGTAGGTGATCTTTTAGTTTTCATTGCAGTATCTTTTCTTTCAAAAGAAAATTATTATTGTTTTGATAAATTATTTAATTCTCTTCAATTAAAAAAAACCAGTAAAACTGAAATTAATATAGCAGTACACAACCTTTCCTCCTGATGAGAACACAGCAATAAGATGATTTCTCTGATCACTAATATTTAAGGTAAGCTGTTAAAATAGGTAGAAAACTTAGAAAGAGGAAACATGAGCATGAAGTAATTCCATGCAAAGCAGTCTTAATTTGGGACAAATGTTGGGAGATTGGAGCCATAACACTGGTGATGATACTGCTGTATTAGGGACACAGAAAAATCCATTTCTATTGCATACATGTTCTGGGAGGACGTCTTCACACAAAACTACTGAATATTAATGGGCAAAAAATGTACTCCATCACTTATGTTAGTGTTAGTCTATTCTATATATGTAATTTTTTTCTTTTTTTGCAGTCCCAAGTACTTAAAAACTGCTGTACACTTCAGATCTGGCCAAACTTCTGTCTCAACAGTGGCTAGAGACAAAGACATAGGAAAGAGTAACAGAAGACTATGTATAGGGACATGTTTTTCCTAACAGTCTCCTGAACCCCCAGTCATTTTCAGAATGGGGCATTTCCTGGGTTAGATACAATTTGCTTATTTAATAGCTGCCATGGAGCTCTCTTCTCAAGTACTCCTGACATATTTTGTGCTAGGTACAGGGGAGTTTTTTGCATTGCCACTCTCCTTTGCCAAGGAATTTGAGAGGTATACTACCTCTGCAGTTAAAAAACACTTGCTTTTGCAATTTGAACCTCGCATGCCCCCTATACCTAGGCAAAAAAGTCTACGCATTTTATAAAGAGCAAAACGATTTCAAAAAAATCAGCTGAAGAAACTGCATCTTAAATTATTCTGTTGAGGGGCTGCCTAACTGAAAAAAATCATGGTTCAAATCTACTCCTTTTCCATTTAAGGTGGAGTTTGAATCCCATTATTAATGAGGATACTCCAATCAATAAGCTGCAGTCAAGTTTCTACACTCCCTTGTCAAAAATATTTGGTTACTCACTGCCTCAGGAATGAAAATGAAAACAAATCTGCTGTTGACTCTGTCAGGTCAGTTCCTAATGCATACACCACAGGGTTTCTCTTTAAACAAAATCAGAACATTGTCAGGAGGATGCTGAACATTGTGTCTTACAGTGGTGATGTGCTACCCCTTGAAATTGTGTACTTTAGCCTTCTTAACACAAAAAAGAATCAAGCATGACTATACTGCATCCTTGATGGATTTTTATCTTCTAAGCTGCAGACTGCTAAGTCAAGACTTTTTTTCATCTTGAAAGTAGGTTTTTCTATCAAAAATTTCTTTTTAGATCAAAGGAAATAGTTCATGTTGACCAAAGATGCTTAATGATATTGGTAAAAATTTTTACAAATAAATACAATTCAAACTGAACTGATCTCCACATTCTTTTATTCAGATACATAAATATAGAAAGAGCATTATTCCTGAAAATACAGTCTTAATGAATATATCTGAACAGTAGAAATTATCCAGATGAAATAACTAGGTGAGGCTGTTCTATACTCCAAATCAACTCTAATTCAGCATTCGTTAATAGAAAAATAAAAGAAAATAATCTTGCAAACAAGACCTGCATTTCTAGAGGACATAGTGTGAACATGAACATTGCAGGTGTCTATTAAGAATCATAATTATTTTATTTGGATTTAGCAGCAGCTTTTAAATATTGAGAAAAATATGGTACTCTAAAATGCATTCATGAAAATGTTAAAAATGACATCTGTTCCATCTTCAGTTTTAATTATACTTCTGTTAAGTCAAATATAATCATCACACTAGCATGACATGGATTTTTTTCCTAGTGGAAATACATAGAAAGCAGTATTCAACAGTATATAAGATCTCACACACAATGAAATTCCTGCATCGGTACCTTTTGTGGATACTATTTTGAAAGTAGCTATTACTACACTGAAAGAATCCAGACAGTTGAAGACTAGAACCATAAGTATAATAAGAATTATTGTAGTTTAACTATAAATGTCAGCAACAGTTATAGACAAATTATGACTGAAGTTTGCTTTAAAAAGTAGCAATAACTAAATGGTAATCAAAGTGCTATATAACAATTTGATGCTAGGAATCCTCAAAAGAAAGAAAAAATAACATTATGGAAGAAGATAAAAAAGGGAAAAAGCAAAAAAGGTGTGGCAAGGGAGGGGTTAAAAAAAAAAAAACAGAAAAAAACAGAAAATTAGCTGCAGTATTATCTGTCATTCATAACTTGCCATAATTATCTACTCTGTAAAATTGCTGATGTAATTTGAAATGCCTCCCTCCTGATCTAATTGGCAGACTAATGTAATGACTTGACTAAGAACCAGGAATGTAGATCTTGCCATTATGTCAGATTCACTTGGATTTTAATGCAATATTCCCTCAGGAAGACCCATGATTTAATTAAAAACATTGTGTTTCACTGTCCAGCACAGCACCTGCAGCTCTCTTAGTGTGTGAATCCTGATTCCCTAGAGTGAATTGCAATTGACCTTTTTGATTTCCATTTAGCGATCACTTTGCAGATAAATTTCCACTGTTTCCTTTTTAGCTTTTAAATGTGCTTCTGTGCCTGCAGTTCTTGAATTTTGTTGTTCATCAAAGCAGTATTTGAAATTTGCAATGATTTCTCCCCTAAAAGTACTGCTCCTATAACAAATACAAACAGCAGAAATCAGAGTCTGCTATGATTTAGAAACTGATTCATTCCACGGACTATAAATGCTTCTGAACAGAGCTATACAAAACAGCTTGCTGTCGAGTTAAAGTGATGTTCTCAACAAAATTGTTACCAATCATACTGTATTACAACATAACCTTATATGATACAGTATTTTCTATTCTGAGCTTCATAATCAATAGGGTGCTTTGTCCCAGTTCCTTTTTATGCACAGGAAATAAGTCAAGGAGTTGGAAAGAAGCCCTATCTAGGCAGTATTCCAGATCATGACAATATGGCAATGTGGAGATGTTAAGATAGGTGGCTTTATGAAAATCATTACATTTTTAGTTACAAAGAGGTAATCATTCTATTGCTTCTTATCACAGTAGAAGTGCATGGAAATGCTTCTGCACAAGGCTGCTGCTGGTCTTGGCAAACCTACTGTTAAGAGAAGCAAAAATTGAAATAAATTCACCTCCCTTTACTTTTGAACATAATAAGTTCTCTGTGTTAGCTGGTGATCTGTACAAAAAAATTTCCATAGGCCATATAGCTTATTTAAATTTAATTCCAGACCGACTACAACCACAAACACTTCTGATGGTAATAGCATGCAGTCAAATAGCAAGCAAAAAATTAGGTGGTAAATTAATTTTAGTTCTTCATTAACACAATTGTGCACAGTGATAAACCTGGTAACAAAAAAAGTACAGACCCTTTATCTCTGTAAAACTGAGGATGTCTCCAGAGCTTCCAAAGACCAGCTACTGCAGTGCTCTGTAAGGTCATATTTTTCTCTACTAAGCACTTTGGAGGAGCCTGAAAATAGGTATGGAACTGTTCATCTATTGGATATTCACATTTGGATTTCTGGACTGGAAACAACAGGCATACCTACATCCACTGCTCCTACATATATTCTGATCCATTAACCCTGCTGAATTAGATATTTTAAATTCTTTGTTAGAAGAATAACAAAATTATTAAAAGAGAGTACAAAGCCTTTAATTATACTGAGAATAAAATTACCAGGGCTTGATTTACTACTGCCTATAGTAAACACATTATAGTTGACCAGCAAAAGTGGATTTATGAACGTGTTGCACCACTGGTCAGTGTATGTAAGATTGAGTGTACAGCGAAACATAACCCCCAGTTCTTTAAAAGCATTTTCAAAGTGACTACTTTTTTAAGGGGATATCTCAAAATGCCACAGTAGTTCTGCCAGTACGGAACTCAGATTCACACTTTTATTCTGACACAATGCTTACAAGAGCTAGAAAAAACATCAGGGAAAAAAAAAGAGCAGGAGGATTTTCAAAGCTGCTTTCTCATCTCACTGAATCAATCTTAGTCAAAGATTAATCAGCATAACCTATTTGTCCTTTAGTCTCCAGTAAACTGCTCCTCTTCCCTTCCTATAAAATGCACCTTACTTCTTAAAGGATGCAAAATAATTAAACAGTACGGTGTTGGAACAGGTAATACATCTTCGTGAGCTACTCCTGCCAAATTTCACATTTTAAGAGCTTATAAGCTCAGGAGAAATTGCTGAAATGCAATCTTATCTTTTCCCTTTCATTTTGACTGCTCATCATATTGCAGTTCCTGTGGTCAGACACTAAACATAACAGTGAGCTACAGCAAGGGAGAAAGCAGTAAAGACTTAGGAGGGTGTCATGAATGGCATAATTTTCTTCAGTCTGTGTAGCAGCCTGTTTTTAAACAGGCACTGATACAATCTAAGGACTGTCCAAAGAGTTACCTTGCCTTTACAAGCTTCACCTAAGGCTCTATCTTAATCAACATGATTATAATAGATTTACAAGTGTTGTGTCCAGCAATGCTGGGATGGAGAAAGATAAAAATGTGACAATAGCATAGCCTTTCTTGATATTGACTAATTAGGCAACTCCATCAGATGGGAAGACAATTTTGCATTTTGACAGCTTCACAGAGTCCAATGAGGGCTTTGTCTACTCCTCACATGAGAAGTGACTTGCCTGACTGCTGGGCTAATACAAGTCTGATATCCTATACAGTACCAAGACTGGATCTCATCCATAAAGTCTTGGCAGTCTTTCCCATTGAGATGCCAACAATTAATTCAAATGTTTGTGTTAAAGTCGCTATTTAGTATCTTAGAATGAGGAGGTTAGCTGCAAGCAGGCATGATTGCTCTCAGTATGCACTCAAAATAGAGGTGACTGCTTAAGAGGTAGATTGATGCAGATAATTCAAGTACTGTTTCAAAGTGTCACACAGAAATTGATAAGAAACTTTTTCTTTTAAGAGGTTAACATCATCAGTGGCTTTTAAAAGTCCTCTTTATATCCTTTTGTATATCTCTCTTCCTTGGTTCTGTCTGAAAAGTGCACTTAAATAGGTTAAAATATAAGGATTTTTAAAACCTTTACTAGCTCCAGAAAATAATTCTGATTGGCAGATCCAGTTGGGTTGATCCTTATACCATTTGGGACTTTGCATATTTCTGCCACCTACAGTCCAAAAATAGTGTCAACACTTAGTATTAGGGGGCAGTTCCTACTACAAAACAGGCCCTAGAGAGATTTGTCACTGCAAACAAAAGTACATGAATATGCTCATCATTATGGCTGCAAGCTTCCTTTCTGCTTGGCTTCAGAAGATCTTCTTACTCTTTTCTTAAGTTAATACACTGCAGCTTTGGATTAATTTTCAGACATTTTCTTAAACAAATGTGTATAAAGTCAAGATGAACAGACATTTGAACACTGCTGACTGAAAATCAAACCCTCAGCAAACACACTTGCTGCATAACTACCTGGCATCTTGGCTAGCCCTTCTGTCAGAATGGCACCCTGCCTGCTCCAAAGTTGGTTTGACCCCTCTAGTAATGCACGGGTGCCAGACAGCGCTGACTTCTGCAGAGCAGCCTTCTTTGAGCCACACGTGCCATCCCCTCTGCAGGAGCTCCTGCCTCCATGCCAGCGATGAAGCATTGGCACAACATCCTTCCTCACAATTGATCCCACCTGTTGATACTTACACAGCCAGAGTTGGGAAAAAAAAAGAAATAAGTAAAGAGAGGCAGACAAGCATTTCTGGTTGCCAAAAAGGCAGGTGGAGTAGCAGCAGGTGTCTGATCAACTCAGGAAGATAACAGGGTGTCAAAATGTTTCTAACAGAAAAGTGTGGTACTTCTTGCAGGACTCCATCCAAAGACAATCAACATATCCATCAGTGGCTTCGGGGGGCAGCCTTTTACATTCTTTGGTCATATGTCAGAGAGAAAATAAGTCCATAGTGTTACAAAAGCAATTCAAATACTGGCTAAATGTTGGCAATGAGTTGCATCACTATCCTATTTTCACCAACAAAAGAGTCATATAGAGCATGAAAGGCATACTAGGAAGGTTTTATCTTTGACACACATGAGGCCTTTTTCAAACCCACAGTGGAAAATGCTTGAGGGAAACCCTGATCCCTCTCAAACTAGTTATGCCAAAATTTTATCTTTTGCTCTGAGTGATGAATAGGAATTGAGATAAATAAGCTTATAAGGTATCAAAACGTGATGTACACAGATACCATGTTTTCAGCTCTGTAGGAACTGGAAAGAGAAAGGGAGTTCCTTAAGACTGAAAGGATCCTTGAAAGAAAACGCCAACAGCAAAGTCCACATTTCTTACAGAAATATCTAAAAAGTACCATCCAAAAATCTGTGCAATTTTCAAGGCTGAAATGTCCTTTTGAGGTTAAAATTAGCAATGCATCTGTCTCTAAATAAATAAATGAATAAAAATCCTATCATTAATTATTATCTTTTCATCAGTATCTGGGACAGCTTCCCAACTGGCTGAAATTCTTTTCTTTTTTTCTCTTTCTTTATAGAGCCATCATGCTGTGTGGTCAATTGCGGCTGGCTATTACATATATTTTTTTCTTGCTTTTCCTGTGGGATAATCTTAATCTGACAATTTCTACCTCTTTGAAACATATATGAATGAAAATGAAAAAAAAATTATCTTCCAGAACTAATTATGTGGATAAATATAAATCAGAATTACCTTTATGGCAGGAGTTTGGGACTTTCAAAGAAACCTGCTGTCCAAACACAGAATTTACATCATAATGATTTATTTTGCTGCCTGATGCCAAGAATGGAATCCAGAACCTCTCTTGCATTTCCAGGCATGTTTATATATATCCAATGACAGGAAAATACATACACAGTTCTGTGAGGCAAAATGTGTATCTTGGACTCGCCAAACCCACAAAAACAACCAAAGGTACAGTGTTACAACCTTCCCTTTTCTTTTCTTTGGATGATTTACCCTTTTAGAATACTTGTAGAGACTTAAATTCTCTTTAGATGCAACTTTAGGCTATTAAATATTTTATCTATTCTGAACACCATTTTCTCTAAATTTTTCCTTCCCTTTTAGCTTCATTTGGATCTGGATGTTTAACTGTCTCAGACTCTAGAAAAAAATGGCAACCAAGACTAAACAAAGGCTCATTAAGTCAAAAGGTTTAATAACGCCAACAAATAGGAATGTTATTTGTTGCATTACTCTTACTGCAAAGAATGCAAATATCTGGGCTCCTTCCATGGAGTAACTGAGGGGCAAGGTTTCTAGGGTATATTGCCTAAACATAGGCATCTGATTTACTTTTAGGACATGATGCCTGGTTTACAGTTGCCATTCTGGAAAGGCACATATCTTTCAGCCTTTGCAGATGTCTTGATGAATCCAAAGATGCAAAAGTAGTGCTTGGCATGAACATCTAGTGAACCTCAGACCCTCCTCATCCATCTCCACTGCACACGCACAGAGCTTCACTCTGCTTCTTTGCCTTTGCTTTTGAGTGTAGGTGCCGTGGAGCTGGGGCAATCAAATGGGAAAACGAGAAACTGTCTTTACAGTCAGCATCTCAGAGTGCTGAGCTCATGTTTCTTTCTATAATGACATCAAAATGCTGTGTCTTTCATTTGTCTTTATGGCCACACTTTTCACATGCTCCAGTGTAAGGCAGTTCAAAGCTATGAAACAACTTTGAGAACAGCAGGACAACCCTCTGGGCAGAATTACAAATGAATACAATAAAAAAATCAAATGTCAGGTACATTACTTCCTACATATCATAGAGTTTATAAATTACATTTAGTTCAAATACTGTTACTGCACAACCTATAACAATTTCAGCACTGGGTAATGAATGTCCCAGGGTTTTATTGTAGAGTTTGAACTCAAAACCTCTAGCACCAAAACTGAAATCTGTGCATATATATTCCATTTCCATTTCTTATCTCAAAGACAGCTCAGTCAAGAAAAAACAAAATCCTAATTTAAGAAGTACTAGTTTAAGAAGTAGTTGCTGTTGGCACAGGGATGGAAAAAGGGGTGATGCTTCTTTATTCTGGCAAAGAAAATTTCACCTCACAGGCATAAATTCCCCTGTACAAAAGGATATTTTAGAATTAATTCAAGACCATCTGCAAAATTTCCAATTTTTAATGTGTTTATGGATAATGTACTAGCTTGTATATAAAGAACAGTGGTAATGAAGAACACTGGAACCATATAGCCACCCTTTTGAGGTTATTATCTATATTCAACATTTTTTTTTTCTGGAACATTACTGCTACTACTACTACTACTGATGCCATGATGATTTTTTGCCTTTTCTTTATACCCCTTTTGTACCTTTTTATGGCTTCTGTATTCTTAGTGCTTTTTGCCTACATTCTTGGACTTGTTTGTCAAGCTAGGAGACTAAACATTTTAGAAGCTTCATAGTTAGGGATCAGTGTGCCCCAGACCCCAAGGTCCTCTCCAGAACGCATTCTGTAAACTAAAATAGAACCACCTAAGGGAAGGTTCCTCGGGGAGGGGGGCTCACTCCAGTCTCTCACTGGGGAATCTTTGATAGATATGCTAATTAGTAAGACCTATAATGTTATACCAGACCTACTGTGTGTGTGCATCGCGGTGTGCATTTCGGCACATTCCACCTGGACACAGTGCACCTAAGGATCCTTAAAATAAATACCAAGGTAAAATCCCTTTTTCCCTTCTAACTGTGTTTGACTCTTGATTTGAAGACCAGGAAAAGGCATCACTACAACTACTACTATTACTATTATCATTGCTGTTGTTGTTGTTATTTATAAAAATGCTGAGGTATCTGTATGGGACCTCATCCATCCTACTCAAGGAGACACGTCTTGTTTTGACCATTCTTAACTCAAAGCAGACTGTACAGGAAGTTTTTGTAAGACTTGCTGAAAAGATTTCTTTTGTATTCTAAACTAGCTTTCTTCTCAAAAAAGGCATTTTCCCTGCATAAAATTGTCAGTGTAATTTCATATTTTAATTCAGAAGGTACCTAAAATACTGATTTCTGAAAATATTATTTCAATCAAATCTGGAATATCTGAATCTCAGATTTACCTCAGTTGCCATTCTTTTCTGTGGGCCAGAGCTCCTTACCAAATCTTTTGTAATACATGGCATGCGGGAGATCACAATAGGTTCAAGGAAATGTGTTTTCAGAGATCCAGTGAAGACAGATAGATCTACATAAATGTAACTACATATGCCTGAAAACATCCCTCAAAAAATTTAAAAATCCAAATACTTGCTTTCATCTGATTTATTGTGAATTTCTATTTTAATACAGAATTAAAATTTTAATGTGGAAGGATAAGAGATCTGCTGCGACTATCTCTTATTTTTGACAATTCTCGGGGATTTTTAGTGATATATTGACAATAAGGCTCAATCCTTAAATCACAGAAATCAGAGTTCCATGTATTACACAAAAAACCATTTCAAAGAAATATGTCAGTTTATAGAATTTAAAGATCTGGACCACAGATTCAGATCAGTAACTACAGGAAACAGAAATAAATGTGTTCAAAATAGCTATGTGGCAATCCCTCTAAAATGTTCTGTGCCATTCAGCTGAATTTAGGAACAAGTAAATCAGGTTCCCTTATATGCAGCTTTTAAAGCAAAAAAAGATGAGTTTACCAGGACTTGTTCCTAGACATAATAAATTCCAGCTGAGAAGTTACTCCTGTAAGGCAGGCTAGATAAGTGAGGTGGAAACCAGTGAGATCCTTGTGGTTCTGAGTCTTCTGAACCAGGGACAGAGGTTTGTGCATGTCAGAGAGCTGCTGTGTGAGTGTGCTGATTAAACACTCCAGAAAAAGGAATAATTCCTGCATGGCTGGAGACATGTTGGGAAGCCTTCCACAGAAAAACATACTTGCTTGAGGAGGAAATTAGAAACTTGTCTGCCTTATACAAGAAAAGTATTTGTAATAGCAGACAAGCAGGATGGACTTAATGGAAACAAGGGAATACATTTCAAAAATTATAAAAATCAGATCACAAGGATAGAAAAGTGACATGAAGTCCCATGCTCTGTGAATTAATGTGTGTGAGGATGCTGTATGAATAGGATATCTCCAACTGCCTGTAAGCCTGCAGAGGCATAGAATTCAAATCCAGATAACAGAAAGGACTGGACTTGAATAAAGTTGCACTTATAACAGGCTTGAATTATGCTTATATCATTCCTCCCAAAGAAACAGTCTAGGATATAACATGTCTGTATGTTTGCCTAAAAGTTTTTTCAGCTCCCACTTTTTTCCAATCTCCTCTCTCTGCTTCTTTCTTCTTAGCCCGCTTCATGCTCTTTTGAATGCTTTCCCTCATGTCCTGACCCTCCTTTTCTAAAAGGCAGAACTCCATTCTTTTTTGCTCTTCCATATGTCTCACACACAGTAGGATTTTCCCCTGTACTTCTCCTAGGCTAATTCCTCCTCACGTTTTAAGTGCTTTGTCCTCTTGTTTCCTTCTTTTCCTTGTCTAACCTCCTCCTCACAGATCTTTCCCTCTGAATTCTCTTACACTTTTATTCTCTGTATTCAAATACTGCTTTGGGGGGATGATTTTCTACTGACACACTTTTAAGTGAGGGAGAAACTGAATCATATCCCATGCCCCTTACTGCTCCTAGTCTTCCTTTCAGAAAGTAAATGCTTATCTCTTTGACAATTTGCTAATGTGGAAGCCAGGTACTCTCTCTGACATCATGTGTTCAATTGGTAAGATGTGCCTTCCAAAAAGAAAACTGGGAAGACACTGGAACTAGCTATAGAGACTGACTCTGCAGCAGAACAGTATCCAATGGACTCTCTTCTGCTGGGAACAAGAGAAAGGACATGCAAAAACATTGATTAGGGAAGAAGACAGGATGTGGCAATTCAAAAGGGGATTCAAACTAGGCAGTGTACTGGACAGGAAACATACCATATAGCCTGTTCAGTGAGCAGCTCCCCTGAGGCAGGCAGACAGGAAACTAAACAGCAGGAACTGACTGGAGATCCAATACCTCCCCCGTCACTGCAGTCAGCCATCTCACCCCATGCAGAATCTCTTCTGTGAGATCTTCTCTGGAATGTATTCTCAAGAACCTATAGTAGTTTTTCAAAAATACTCCTTTTTTTTTGAGACACAGATAAAGGACAAATATAAAAGAGCTATAATATAGAGCAGATGCAAATTTGGAATATTTATTGACAGTGGAGAAATCCAAATTCACTTCTTTCCTTAGCCCAAGGTAAATGAAACTCACATAATGTAATTTCATAGATTGATGCCTCATTCTATACTTCTCATGCTAAAGTAATCTAGCAGAAAAAAAGTATGCTTCACTGAGTAAAAATGCAGTGTGAATTTGAAGTTCATTGCTATGAACAGTCACCTTTGATGTCGGTAAAATCTTCATTTTTTTCTCTGATTTGAAAAGAGTTCCTAGATTTTATGCAATGTCTGTCTTCTCTCTCACTGCTGACATTTATTATTGAGGAAATTTAGCAAAATCATTGATCTGTAAACAAAGACTAAAGAGTAACTACAATTATAAAAGCAATCAATGATCAAGGGAAGTGTTTAAACAAGCAAAACTAGCATTTATGCCCAGCCCTCAAATAATTTCTCTGTCTTTTAAACAAAGAAGGTAACATCCCAGAGGAGGAGATAGAATTTCCTACAGGGAGAAGGAAGACTGAGCTGTTAAGGTCTTTATCATTTCATGAGAGTAGATAATTAGGTAATTAGAATTATTAAAAGTTGACAAAGCAACAGACTCTGATGAATTATAACCCACAATCCTAAAAGTAGCAAGGGGAAAAGCAAAGCATCTGGAGTTCAGCTGCTGATAATCCTTAAATGACAAAGGTTAACAGTAGGGAAGATGAGGGCAAATGTTCCTTATCTCCCATTCGAAATACATTTCTTTAATCAGAGCCTCCCAGGCTAACATAAGGAAGAGGCTGTGGAAGAGAACATCACCCTTTCTGGAAAAGAGCCTGGAAACACTTCCTACAGATGGCAGCCTAGTTTGTTCCAAACACTCTATTTGTTCTTCAAAGCATCTGAGAGCAAGACGAAGTGACGGAGCTGTATCTGGGACTTGGGTGACCTCACTTAAGGGAGAAAACTCTTTGCGCCTCCTCAGTTTGAAAGAGTTTCAGAACAGAGTTATGGAAAATGATGATGATCTTGTTTTCCCAATATATAACTGAAGTAAATAGCTCGATCCAGTGTAATTTGGACCTTGTTTTTACCTCTGAATTAAATGTCAGTAATAAATATTTTCACTCTGTCTGATTTACAGTTGTCACTTTATAGTTTCAATTATTACCTGCATTTGGATACCAAGCTGGTTCAGAGAAGAGATGGGATATCCATCACACTTAAAACTGGTGACCAACTCACCAAGGGCAGCTGACAGGACTGCTCTGAAGAGAACACAGCACTGCAGCACAAAATGGATCTGCTGGATTAGCATATTTCCTGATCACCCTTTATCTTAAAAGCACCCTGAGCTGCAAGTAGAACAGCTCTCCCCTCCAGGACCACAGGACAATGAGAGTGAAAAAAAAATGTATTTCCTTATTTTAGATTGAATTCTTATCACCATGGCACCCAAAGACTCCCTTCAGTAATAGAACTGACTTTGATGAGCGCCTCAAGCAATGGCCCCTAAAACACATCCAAGTCCTTAGGAGTCATAGTAATTATATATATCTAGAGTATTATTATTACTACTATTGCCATAGTTCATGTGGATTCCAAGATACATGCTAGCGACTAATTGGCTCTAACTGAATAGTAAATCCAGATTTTAACACCAGGTGCTGTCCATAATTTTCCTCTTCTCTCTGCTCTGCTCCACTGCTAATCTAAAACTACCTTCTTTCATTTAAACAGGGGGAAAAAAAAAAAAAAAAGGAAAAAAAAAA
>VXAD01001124.1:355118-394303 GCA_013399195.1 Dicrurus megarhynchus
AAAGGAAAAAAAAAAAAAAGTCAGGGTGGATTTAGACCAGATATAAGGAAGAAGATTTTTACAATGAGAGTGGTGAGGCACTGGCACAAGTTATCCAGAGAGGTTGTGGATGCTTCATCCCTGGAAACATTTGAGGTTAGACTGGGGCTCTGAAAAACCTGATCTAGTTGAAGATGTCCCTGCTCATTGCAACGGGATTGGACTAGATGACCTCTAAAGATCCCTTCAAAATCAAATTATTCTATGATTTTTCTATCCTAGTTGAGCTCAAAAGCCACAAAACCTCTGCCATCCTTATGATTTTCATATTTACTGAAAACTGCAAAAGGAATCTTTCAGTAGAATAGAATCTCTAAGTGGAGAAAAAGATTTGGCATATTTCATAGTGAGCTTTCCTGCACATATCCTTTTTCTGTTCCTGCAGCTAAGCAGAGGCAGAAAGTAAAAGATGAAGACCTAGAAGTAAATTCCAGCTAATAAAAAAGAGTTGACTTAGGAAGTTTCTTTGCCAGTTGCCTCTAGCAAAAGAGAATTATTATATTCCCAGTGAAACATTATTATCAGGTGGATTCTTAGCACAAAGACTCCTCAAGCCCTGAAGGCAGACAGTCTATAAAATTTTAAATCTTAGAACTACTAGCTCAGGCGATAACTATTATCTTTTTTTTTTTTTTTTTTTTTTTGAAGAGGAAAGAAGAAAAATCTAGGTAAATCAGATATTTAAAACTTCTGTGTCTGACATTTCTCATAACACCAGATGCTCATTTTTATATCTTCACATTCAGACTCTTCTCTTATGATACCTCTGCTTTGAAAAATAGAAAGCTTAACAGTTATCCATGTCCCATTGGCCAGTCTTACTGTTAAAACCAAAGTCCTGAGCTTGTATTTCCTTCAAAAATTACTTTTACCCACTAGTGGAATGCTCTGAGACACTGCATGACTAAGATTTGCAGCCTGAGTTTTTTTAATTTAATGAACTGATGTCATCATTCTTCACAGAACATTTTCATTCTATCTTTGAAGTTTGTGTTTGGAGAGCTTGTGAGATGAGACCATTCGGTCTAGGAGAAAAAATTTTTTCAATATCTTTGCCCAGTGTCATGCAAGTTGTTAAGTGATAAATGATTCTAGAAGATATGTTTAACTACTTTATTCAGAGAGCAACATCACTGTATTAACCAACATACTTACTATTCTAAGTATATTGGTGTGAAAAAAGTGAGAAAATTTTCTGAGGAATCATGCTCAGCACAGAAAAATTTTAAGAACAGCATTGTACTTTTTCCAAATCTGAACTAAAATAAATACATAAAGACTTGGAAATGTAACTTTACTAGTGAAACTTCAAAGCAAATCAGAGGTTTTACATCCATTTCTCTAAAATATCTGGGATATTCTCAAGTAGAGATTTCAAATTCCAGCTATTGGCATTAATCTATCTATAAGCTTTGTGATGTATGCTTCTTCCAAGTGTTCTTGAAACTCTCTCATTTTGAGTTGAGATCCTGTGCTGATCTATGCCATACAGAGTTAAATGCAAAGTGAAACAAAGGAATATTTAAGTTCTTGTTAATTGCAAGTAAAAGGAAAGACAAAATAAAACCACTAATGTCCTCTACCTGTAGTCTTGATTCAGCAGTTTTGCTTACATACTGGTTCAGTGTAAGTGCTAATACAGGCATCTATTTGTTAAGAATAATTTGGGTACAAAAAATACAGCAGCACAAGTCTCGCTGCTCTGTGGACATTCCTGGGAAGAAAATGTCCATCCTCTGATAAAAAAGCAGACAGGAGCAACATATATGGATGCCAAGCCTCACAAAGGTTAGTACAATTTCTTTCATAATGTATTTGTGCATAAAATGATTTTTGTTCTTCACTAGAGGAGACAGTGGGAGGGACCATTAACTGCTGCAGTTAAGACCTTTTCATTTCCTGCCTTGCCTGTAGCCTACACATAGGGTTCGAGTTTACGGGAAAATAGGTACTAAAAATGATACAAAGCTTCTTTCTTTCCTGTGATGATACTGAAGGTATGCCTGTAAACCATAAGTTAACATACAAAGGTAGTTTTGTATACTCTTGACCTTGAATATTTACAAAGTCTCCTGGATAGCAAGGGTAGTATTTCATGTTTTATAGTAATAGTACTCCTAAAGATTTCAGATTTTGGAAGCAGTCTGGACCATGATATCCTGTAGTCTGTCCTGCTATGTATCAGTATTACACTTCATTCTACTCTTTTTTTTTTTCCCCTTAATAAATGAAGTAGCATGAGTTCAGCTATTATTTAACATCTTGAGTTTCCTAAACCTTATTTTTCAGACACTATTTTTGATCTGAAATATAGGAGACAGGGACTCAAATAATTCTCCAGGTAATTTGTTCCCACAATTAATAGGCTTAAAAATGTAGTCCTAATTTTTTTTTTTCCTTGGCTTCAGCTTTCTGACAGTGGTTTTCATTAAACCTTTCTCTTTGAGATAAAAGAGCCAGTTAGCATGGCCTGTGATGCCATGGAAGACATCACTAATTCTTTATGATAACACATGGGCAAAGGTCATTGAGTCTGTCACATGGACATTTTCTTCAGAAAAGTTTTATTGTTATTTTCTATTACATGCTACCAATTTTATACCATTTTTAATGAATATTCAAAATAAATTTATTATTCCAGTACTATTCCTTTCAAATACCACGAGGGAAAATTATTTTTCTATTCCAATTCATTACTCCTGAACAAATCAACCCTTTAGCTGTTGTCACTTGTGTGCCGGTAGTTCATTTCTCTTTGCACTACATTTCAGGCACTGCTTTTCACTTGACTGTGTAATGGCATCCAGGATTAGTAAAAGCTTTAAGGTGGATCTTACTAGACCTTTTCCTTCAGTGAACTCCCCAAAGGAGATCAAAAGGCTTTTAAACTGAAAAAAAAGTCAGGCTTTAAAATTACATAAATCAAACTAGTTTCCTAAATTTTGTAGGCAGAGGAAACTTGAAGTATAGTAAAGAGAATTTTATAAATCACTGTCCTGCTCTGCTTCTTTGCAGACTTGTCCTGGCATCCAGTGTTTGTTTTACTCAAATCACCGACCTTCCAAATTGCATCTGACTTGCATGTGGCTTCTCTGTGGTTGCAGGAATTTTCTTTCATCATCTTGGTGACCTGGCATCTGCTCTCTGTCCCTCACCACAGTTTCTCATGTTTCCCTGGAGCTTCAGTCTCCCAGCTCCAGGCAGTCTACCTTGCACCTCCTCAATCCTACAAGTTTCTTTCCCTGATTGTGCTTAAGTAGCTCCACAAAGAAAGGAGCAATCCCTGTTCTGTCTGCACCTACTCCTAGTAAAGGCATATCAAAAAAAAATGGAACCAGAGACACAATGTAACTGACTGTCAGTTCTCCATTCTGCAACTGTAATTTTCTCTCCTGGCTTCTAATGGGTACTTCTACATTTGGCTGACTGAGAACCTTTTGTTTTGATTAGATCAAGTTTACTAAGCCATCTACTTAGCTGTCTCTTAGGAGGCTGAACAACTGGATATTGCTTTCCAGAGTGATGTGAGTAGCTCAGCTGAGCCAAAACAGCATTGCTCCAGTGAGAACTTGCTCCAATATTAAGCCTTAAATATAAAAATACCAGCACCAGGTTTTACAAGCTGGTTTAGAAATTGGTGCACAAACACTTGGGTTTAAGATAATGCAGAGATTCATATAAACAGCTGAAAAATGTGCCTAATGTATGTGTAAGACATTGTCCCTCTTTCTCTGCTGTTTCTTTGGTCTGTGGGTTTTTTGTAAGATATGCTAAATAAGTGCTGTGTCACTAAAGGTAAACTGCTTTAAAATGTAAGTCAATACCATCAGCAAAACAAGGAGAGATTTCACCTTTGCAGCTGTAATGCATGACCTCTGTAAATACAGAATGAGGAGACTCAATGACAGGCAAAGCACACTGTCAGTGCTATGCAATGCAAGAGCTGGAATAAACAAAGCAAACTCATTCTCGAACACCCAAACAAAATAAAATAAAATAATAGCACTTCACTTATATAACTAATTAATAAAAATTGAACAGAACTAAAAGCCAGATACAGGCACACCCCATGTTCTAATTAACTTAGGAGCATAAGAGAAGTAATTTTTTTAATGCAGCAAACCCATTTATCACAAAACAACTGGCCATTTACATTGATTATTGTCCTATTAATACAACAATATGTTTTCTAATTCTGTTAAACTGCATCCTGAGAATATTAATTTTTTAAAAACTGCTGCTTCGGGAAGATTTGTTTGGAAGTTAATTTTTCCATTCACTAAGCAGACCCAGTTATGTTTTAGGAAGTCAGTAAGCATCGGAACTATATTGAAGAATTACAGGAAGTGAGTTATTGTATCGCACTGAGTGAATGCCTGCTATGCTGAACAGAAAGAAGAGGATAATTAATTTATATTTGTAATCCTTTCACCTTTATGAAAAATATGAAAATTCTGCTCTACATGTGAGTCACTCTAGAAGCTCTAATTAGATAAATGCCACTTGTGGTTTATTTCGATTAGGAGACTATAAGTTTGCATAAGTACAGGTTAGATTTGCATACAGGATAATCTTAATGTTTCAGAATTTGTAAGCATGGTAAGATTTAAGTAGCATTTATTCAAGCACTTCAATTAGCCACTTTTGATTATGGAGACAGACCCTTTGTCAAATCTTTTTTGCTAAATCACTATGAGGTTTAATGTCTTAAGTTATACTTACATTAAGAATTTATGTAGAGAATCAGCTCCCACCTGTTAGTTTACGTTCCAGTGGATTAGCTATTTTTCACTTGGGTCAAAACAATCCCATGTAGCACCACAGTCTGGGGGCAGAGTGGCTGGAAAGCTGCCCCGTGTAAAAGGACTTGGGGGTGTTAATCAACAGCAGCTGAGCCAGTGTGTGCCCACGTGGCCAAGAAGGCCAGTGGCATCCTGGCCTGTATCAGCAATAGTGTGGCCAGCAGGACCAGGACAGTGATTGTTCCTCTGTACTCAGCCCTGGTGAGGCCACACCTCGAGTGCTGTGTTCAGGTCTGGGCCCCTCACTGCAAGAAAGACACTGAGGGGGTGGAGTGGGTCCAGGGAGGAGCAATGGAGCTGGGGAAGGGTCTGGAGCACAAGTCCCATGAGGAGCAGCTGAGGGAGCTGGGGGTGTTTAGCCTGGAGAAAAGGAGGCTCAGAGGAGACCTCATTGATGTCTACAACTGCCTGAAAGGAGATTGCAGCCAGGTAGAGGTTGGTCTCTTCTCCCAAGTGACAGATGACAGGAGAGGAAAGGGACTCAAGTTGCACCAGAGGAGGTTTAGATTAGCTACTAGGAAGAATTTCTTTACTGAAATGGTGGTCAGGTATTGTAAGAGGATACCCAAGGAAGTGGTTGAGTCACAATCCTTGGAAGTGTTCAAAAGGTATGTGGATGTGGCACTTGGAGATATGTTTTAGCAGTGAACACAGTGGTGCTGGGTTAACCACTGGACTCAATGATCTTAGAGGTCTTTTCCAATCTTAATGATTCCATGATTTCATGTTAGAAGAGCTGGTGTAGAACATTCTCTTTTGTTTCTGTTTTGTTTTTGTTTTTAACAATAAGCAAATGCTTTGTGCTTGGAGAAGAGGAGAGCCAACAGCTGTGCCAGGGAAATGCCTAATGTTACAATAGTAATGGGAATTACATTAATATCTGCAATATGAGAGCAGAAGCAGTACTGTAAATACTCAGATTTTTCAGTATAGATCTGTACTAAACTTTTTAATTACTGTGAAAAAAACTATTTTCTTTTGCTAATTTTAGGTAGTGGATATAGAATATCTGAAAATGTGTTTTATTATCTTTTCCCAGTGAAGTATGGCTTATTGTAGTCCACCTCCCTCTAAAGATGTTTAATACCTGAGAAGCTGACACTGAGTGGAATTACTTGGCTGTAATATGCTCAGTACTCAAATGAGTTTTAAACAGTGTGTAAGTTTTATCAAATCAACTGAATGGGAAATTTGGTACAAATTCTTTACACCTTGACCATATAAAGAAGCAGCCTGTAGTATAAAATATCATAGTTTTAAGGAGAATTAAGGTACAACGAGCTTTTTAAGGATTATTAATGTACAGTGAGCATGTTGTTAGAATACCGTAACAGGAAAGTGAAGGTGCAACAAAAGCATGTTCCCAGAAGTACGAGGGGCCTGAGTCCAACTGAACATTAACATAATGAATGTAGATATATGTTAATGTTTAGTGGTGTATCTATGATCCAATTCCTTCAGCAGTGTTCTGGACACCATATAGTACATTCATCTGTTCACTGCATGCCAAATAAAAATTCATCCTGCTTAATCAAAATGATACATCTTAATAAAGTTCTTTACAGAGCTTGCAGAGCTTTCTTTTGAGCGATTTCAAAAATGTAGAGCTTTTTACACAGAGCTGTTGTGCTAAGAATTCCAGCAACAATAAAGGTATTTAGAATTATTACCATTTTTAAAAAAGAAAAACAATCAGTCTTTTCCCATGCAGCAGCAATGTTCCATAATATTGGCAATATTCATAAACTGTTTCCCAGAATTGTTAAAACCTGATCATATTTCCCATCAATATTGAATTTAGTTGCCTGCATTCAGTACTTCTAGAAATCCCACTAAATAATTTCCTGCAGGCATTTAGACCCAGGAGGATGAAAGCAGACTAGGATTTTTCAAATTCCTTCTAGATTCAAAGGGATGACCCAAGGTAGATAAATGCCTAATGCATTTTTCAGGGACTTATCTTACTTCAGGTACCCCGAACCACTGAAAATCTAATCCTTGCCACAGAAAATTCAAGGATATTTTCGATACAGAAATCTCTCTGCTATTTATCTTATTTAGCTCAATCTTCATTTAAATGCAAATAGAAATTAAAAAGTAATTGGATATAGCCTAGTTTTAAATATCCCTATTCATGATGTATCACGTCTTTCAGACACCTAACAACTTATTTGTCTAACAACTTTATCAGCTTGGCAGCATATCCTTCTGTTTTAGCTACTTGCAGTAGGTATTCCAGTAAACATTTTACTTTAACTGCTAAACAACAGTGTGTTAACAAAGCAAGTAGCTGATGACTCAGTTTTTCAGAATGATTTTGACACTGAAAAACTGGAAGTTGGCCTGCCCCTTTCTTTGCACAAGCACCTGAGGGAAGTTGATAGGCAATGCTAGGCATGGCAATTAGCTTACCCAGCATGAAACTCAATAGAAGCAGGTGCTGAAGAAAGATCTGACTAAGAAGATTTCTCCCTTCTCCTTCCTTCTTACTCCCTGCCACAGCATCTCAAAGGTGGCACCTAGCCAGGGGTAGAAAGCCTGTCCCATTTTGTTTACCTATTTTACAAGATAGTATCACTGTTGCTTTTCAAAGCACTCAGTTAATAAAGTTGTGAAAGAAGTAAACTTGTATGCTGGCCTGTGTTGCACCATCTGTCCTATGCTATCAGCTAAGACAGCTGTGGAAGAGTCACTTCGAAATACTTTCAGATTATATTGTTCTGAACAGCATTTCTAGGAAACATAATAAACAGCAAAATCCTGTTTTCATTAGAGGACTCTGAATGTCTGTTGCCAGTCAAACCCTTTCCATCTGTTGAAGTGTCAGAAAATTGGTTGTCTTTGAGGGAAAATATATCTACACAGACAAATTAAAGCTTTGTTTATTTATAGATACATTACCTGCATTTCTCACATGGCACCCTTTATTAAAATGCCTTCAGATTCTTTTCAGTTGTGTCCTCTTTTGGGAGTGAACTATTTAACAGTTACTTGTCTGTCAAAGTCATAGTCAGTCACTTTACATTTCCTGTGGTCTTTTCTTTCTGTGATTCTGGTGTGAAAAAGAAGATACACTTGTCAACATTGCTGAGGCATGTATTTTCCTTGGAGATAATCATAAGGTTTTTTTGGGCTTTTTGTTTTTGATAGAGGAGAAAACTGATGAATTATACTAACATCTTTGCTGTAAATGGACACTGTTTTGCTGCTTCCATTCACAGATGTCTGGTCTGAGACACCTAAGCCTTGTTTTTATACTTTGGCATTTTATTGCTCAAATGGTGCCTTGTGCCTCTAGACGTGAGGACAGCAAAATCTCAAATAGGTCATCCAAAATCTAAGATGGAAATCTCATTGTTGTAAATCTAAACCTGCCAACCAACAGGATTTCAAAGACAAGAAGTCTGTGGCTTTATGAACAATGGCATCCTAGTCTCCTGACTACCTGTTCTGCTTTCCGTAAGTGCAAGATCAGATAGTCCTTGATTCGGGTTGAAGCTAAGCTCGTTACTAATAAGAAGATGCAGCCTATCTCATATCTCAGCATGTGATACTCAATTTTGATCAGAGATATCACATGCTGGGACTTGCAGCAAGTTTTGCTGATTATTCCTCTGTATTAAGATGAAGACAGCTGTAATATACTTCATTTTATTCATATAGCACAGGCTCCTAAGAAATTGCCAATTCAACCCACAGCTGGGCAAAGATCTGGCATTCTGACAATACCCCATCAGACATACGTAGGCATGCTGATACCACCCACAAACAAGAAGGCATATTTGCTACTGTCCTGTGAATTTGTAACTGCTGGAAGTAAGAGAAAGATCAGAAGTAAAGGTTGCAGTACCAATACTCAGATCCTTAGTGTAACACTCAAACTTTATTGAAAAGCAGACTCACAATCAAAAGCAAGTGGTAAAAGGCAAGATCTAACTGAATGACATGGTTTTTGAGGCCTGCAGGTGTAGAAAGGAGCAATCTCCAAGAGTCACTAGTTTTTGATTAGTAAGGATTCGTGTGTGTGATTCTGACAGATGCTTAAAAACAAAAAAAGAACAACAAAGAGAAGGAGGTATACTGCATGATATTTTATGATTTCAACGTATAGATCTACTACAGCCAACAACACTACTACTAGTAGAAAGTGGAATAAGAGGAAATGATTTGAGGCAAAAGCAAAAGTTTTACAGAAACATCATTGGTGTTTCTGTATATATGCTTATACTGTTCTGCTGTGTGTGCTTCAATTTAACACTGCCTGTGTGAATTTGTATGCTTTCTAGTTAGAGGCAAATAAACAGGTTTTCTGGTGGTGCCAGGTTCTATCACAAAGTAACTGATGTGACTGTTTATAAAATAAAAGAAGTCTCCCTTCTTTTGATCTCTGACTTAAATTTCCCAGAGTTATGTTTCTAAATTACTTGACCCACTAGAATTGAGCAGATGATGCCTACAGAATGAAGCATATGCCTTAACTATTTCTAGCCTAGAGAATATTGTAAGGTTTAAGGGTATCAAAGTTCAGTGTACTTGCTTGCTCCATTCTGAGGGAAAAAAAATGCATTTTTCACTACTGAAACAATGTCAGACATCTCCAACCTTGACATTCTTAGCATTCAAGCCCTAAATATCAAATTGATAATGATTTAATATGATAATGAATTTTGCAATTTATATAATAATATTGTCATTAGCATAAATAAAGTATGTGGTGTTCTTATTTAAATTACGAGCTTGCTTATCTTGCACAGCCTTTCAGACATAAGACATTTACACGAGATTTGATCTATGTACTCAAAATCAGTTTGCAGATCCTAGTCCCTAGGAATTTAACTCATATTGACAAGACAATCGAATGTGCAGACTTGCCACTTGATATTAAATAACAAACAGCCCGGAGATGTGAATGTCTCCAAGCAATTGAACAAACCAATCTCAGACAGTGATTAGGAATTTACTTCATTTATGTACCTCCCCACCTACACCAGTATGGCACAAATCAATATAAACTTTGAATCAGTACTAATTACATTTGAATCAATTTACATCACTATCTGAGACCGTTTTAAAAGAAAATATTTGATCTGACTCCAAGCCCCTAGTTTAAAGGCTTTCAATACTTTCCAGAAAACCAACTCAAAGATTTGTGATTTTAAATGTCTTACTTTGGATGTACAGTTTGAGGCACCTGCCAGAAAGTCCTGAGCAATGCTTAAGCATTCGGGATGTTTTTGTGAGCTTAACACAATATGACTCAAGACACAGGCATTCCAAACCTCTGAAAATCTTGCCCTTAGAACCCACATCAACTTTCAGCTGATAAATAGTAGCACATTTTACATAGTGGAAAGGCTGCACAGAGCTTAGCCCCCCAATTCACTTAACTACTTTTCTGCTTTTTATATCATCGTGTATTACACAAGCATTTAATATTTTTGAGAATTATTTTGAATAGGTTGAAATTACTGAATATGAGTATTGAATATTAAATATTACTGCCAGATCTTCTATATGCTTAGCAATATATAAAAACATAATTATTTGAGGGAAAGGGAAAAAACTCTTGTTAAATTCCTTTTACCTGTTCCTAACCCCACTGTCAGTGAAAGGAAAAGCAAGAAGAACTTGACCATCTCTCTTAGGGGAGTTTGGGATATCTCACCTTAGAGCAGCAGCAACAATGACACGGAATAAGATAATCCACTGACTTCAATCACACATCAATGAACTAATCTTTTAGATGCATATAATTTCATTTCAATGAAACAATCCATTCCCTAGTCTTAATTTTTGAGCTGTTCAAAGCAACAGGAAAAATAGAAATTGGGTAAATTAGGAAAATTACATTAGAAGCAAAAAATATAATTACCTAGCCAAATTGTATACACACAATCAGAATTCAGTTGTTTGCCAAGACCATTGTTGGTAGTGAAATTTCCACGTGTATTTGTGCAGCTATAGTAGATTCACCTTGATGAAGTCTAGAAAATTACACTAATGAGCCTTGCAGTGATTTATTAAGACAGCCTGGAAGCTGATTTAGTAATTTGCTCATAAAGAACTTCTCATGCCAGTTGTTCTACACATCACAAGAGTGTTTCCAATCATGTACAGCAAGACACTTCCTAGAAATTAGGCTCACAATTCAAAAATTACTGATTTCTTCCAGAGTAACTGAATTAAGACAGTGTTTTTACTTTCCTCTTCTATAATAATGTGGGTACCTCAGAAATACTGTCACTTCCTCACTTATATCTCAATAAGCAGGAGTATGACAAATTCAGCATCCTTTGAAATTTGCATTATATCCACAGTTATGCCCCTTTATGAACATCTGCAATCTTGCTATCCTAGATGTTTGCCTAAGACATTGCTTAACTTTAGAGACATTGGCTAGCAGCATTGGAAAAAAAGATAATTTATTACTGAATCAAAGAAACTTGGGTTAAAATTCCCTTTGTTAAATTTTAGTAAAACTACCTCCTTTCAGCTACAGATTGGCAATAAGTCACGATATTAATAATTTTCCAGTTTAATTGCATGTGCGTGTTATTATTAAAAGATAATTATATGATGTTCTAAACCGCCTATGATACTATTCAATAATTGATTTGTCATCGTATTTCTAACAGCATATTTCCTAGGCATGCTTTATCTAAACTTTAATAAAGGATAATAAAATTGAGAAAAGTATGACCACATTAGAGGTTACTCCAACTAAGTGCAGTCTCACACTTTTGCATGCAGAAAAGCAGTAAGCAGCTCAGATATGAACAGTTTTCTCACAGGAACCTACCATAAAAAATATACTTTTTTGACAATTAGCAGTTTCTTTTTACTTTCCAGTGACCCCTCTGGCCATTTCAGGAATAACAATGACAGGCTTGGGTAAGAGTTATTGCAGTCATCTCAACCAGATACATGTTTATCAGAGGATCGCATGTGGAAAGCAAATAATGACAAAAGCTAGATTTTGCAGAATTTTTTTTTAAAAGAACACCCTATTCTTGTGTGCAAAAAAGCTGACAGAGGAAAAATATTGTGAAAAATTTGTGGCAGAGCAATCAGACCATCCTATATCAAAACCCAATATTTTTGTCTCATTAATGGAAGGAATAGAAATGAGGTATTTGGAACAGCCAATGACAATAACAGTTTACAGACTATCTTCTGAAATTACATTGTTCTGGATAAATATGAAATAACTTTTTCTCCTCTCTAGAGACCGTTATATAAAACTAGCTATAAAAACATGAAGCTGGTGACCTGTCTGTAGGAGCCAGTTCCTGGAAGCAGCATACACATTAGGTACTGTACTGAGACATGCTGAGAATTTTGAAGGGTTACAGAGGGAGGAGAGGCAGCTAAGATATGCTGCCTCTTGAGAGAAGCAGGCCGTTTCTTCATTTTGCTGAAATCATTAGTCACACAGAGCCTCATTCCTGAGTGGGATCTGCAGCTATAATTAGTGCTGAGACTCTCATTTGCATTCTTGCTATAAAAGTTAATATTTTACATGTCAAATAACCCATATGGATTCACTTTTAATATTAAAAGAACTGCTGTTCATAATACATAAGCAGAAGGCTTTATTACACATATTTATGCCTCATACCAGGTATCTTTTATGTTAGAATAACGAAATATGACTTATTAATGCAGTTGTGAATCCTTTTGTTAACAGTCTGATTATAAATGTGTTTAATCTACACAATTTTAGTACATTGTGAATCACTGTTAGTCAGAAATATACCTTTTTTACCCCTTTGCACAATTTAGCCTTACATTTTCTTGTAAGTATCCTGTTCTGTCATTGCAAGTGATGCCAAAAATATTTCTGACTCTTGAGTCTCTGCAGAATCATGAAGACTATGCCTGAAAATGGATCTCACCTCCATGAAGCTCCATGGCTGATCAATTGCTAAATGCACAGGCTTCAGAATCTGGGTACTAGAAATGTCATGTAAAATGAAACCTATTCTTGTTAAAGAGCTTGGTGTACAACCCCTCACATCTTTTGAGATCTGCTTCCACGTAGGCCAAGCTAAATCCGCCAGCTGGGAAGTTGTAGGAGATCCTATCAAAACCAATCTTTGTGTAAGTATTCATTGAAGGATCCTAAAACTGCAGTTAGCATAAATCCTGTGGAAACGCCTGTGACATCCATATGAATAGCAAATGAATTTTTGTCATCACTGCTATTAGAATGAATACTGACTGAATTCCTTATGATCAGTGCTGTTAAAAAGATTATTAAATTAAAGAGTCCACCCAGCATAAACTCTGTCACAATAACAACAGTTGTTGTTAACAATTGTTAGCAATAATAACAATTATTGCATGTATTACGTATAAGTACAGAAAAATCAAGAGCAGCCTGGAAATATACTTAGAATAATGAACAAAAAAAGGCATGATCATTTCTAATTTCTTTTAAGAGATGGGATAAAAGTAGTGCATGACTACTATGTGCTGCTTTTCATTCTGGCAGTCTTAGATTTTCCACATTATTGTTCTATGCAAAACTGTCAAAATCATCTCCCTTGGTTCAAATGCACTTGTCAAAGTGACTGAAGGGTTAATGTAAGAGAAGCATAAAAGACAATCAGATAGTAGTACAGTGTGCTTAATTGGAGTGTTTGGTAAGTTATTCTCTCTACCATTTCTACTGGCCCTACAAGCTGAAGGGTTAGCTTCTAGATATTAATGTACTCAATATACTGTAAGTCACTTCTTGACAAGGCTAGCATGATCAGCAATCACAAATACAGTAACTAGCAGTGAGCATAGAGATCTCCACAGTGCTGACCACAGTCATGCTCCTCAAGGCCATTGTTTCTTTGGCTGGAGGGAGGAAACTGGAAATGAAGCAACATTTATTTTTCTTCATAGGAGAAAGGGCTGGGCCCCAGAAAATTTGCATCAGTGTGATGACAGCTGTCTTTCCAGTATAAGGTAGTGTAGCAACAGGTGCTAAGAATCATAATGTGAAGAAAAAAAAAGCTTGAATTTGTGAAAGGATTTTCAAATATTCTCCTGCTAAAATCATAGGATAGCTTGTTGTGCTTTAGAAGCTTCCACCTTACATTTTTGCTTAGGCTTTTTCTTCCTCTGCTGTGGGTCATGCCATAGAAGCATGACTTCCCATGCCAGGCTTCCATGAGGCTGCGTGAAAGTAGTGTGCATTCTTGCAGTGTGCCCACAGAAATCTGCCTCCCTGCCTTAAAAGAACTTCAGCAAAGAAATCAAATACAAAGAGCTAAGATACTGCATGTGCAATAATGATATGTTGCTCTTATTAATAATACTGTTACTAAATATGGATGGCACTTAGCACAAGATAAGGGGGTAAGTAAAATGCCTTGATTATTGTGCAACCTGAGAAGTGAACACTTGATTAAGTTACAATAAGTTTAAAAATCACTCTCACATCAGCCAAGTTATCACTATCCTGTATGTACTCTCAGAGAGTCTTAGAGAAGCTGATCTGTATTGATTTATGACTTGAACTCATATTTGGGGTAAACTAAGGTATTCAGTTGCCTCAGACTAGCTAATGGGCAGTTTCTTAGAGTGCTATGATGATTCACATTGCAAAATCATAATATCAACCCTAATTTACAAACTAGAAAGTTTCTATTAAAAATGTAAAGATAGGCTGAGTAATTTACATTCCTAGACTTATACTCAAAACTAAGATAAGCAGAAAAAGTAGATCTCATAAAAACATTTTACTTGGCCTGATGTATATCAAGCAGGCTATTGTTAATACATGATATTGAGTCACTGACATCAACTGAGCTCATTATTTTCAATTACACCCATTAATTTGCAATATTAACACACATTGAAATGGTGGTAAGAAATTAGTACTTTGATTTGCTAGCTACTTATGTTGATGTTGTATAAAAATAGAATAAATAACAATGCAGCTTGGTAAAATAAATACTATTTAGCAAATCCTAGAATCAAAAGAAATAAAACTTTAAAACTTTGAGGGTGACAAAGTACTGGAACAGGTTGCTCAGAGAAGATGTGGGTGCCCCATCCTTAGGAAGTGTTAAAAACCAGCTTAGATGGGGATCTAAACAACCTGGTCTAGTGAAAGGTTCCCTGCCCACGGCAGTGGAGTTGGAATTAAATGATCCTTAAGGTCTCTTCCCACTCAAACCATTCTATAATTCTATGAAAAACTGAGTAAAAGTAATCAGAATATCAAAAGACTAACTCCACAAAGGGACTTAATCACTAGTTTGGGGGCAAAGGGTTACTCTGCTGGAACCTCACCTCTAGGCACCATGTTTTCCTCATGAGAGTACCCCAAGTGTATACTGGTCTGCCTCGGGGCAAACGCAACAGCATTTTAATGCTGGCCATCTCAAAGAATACACGAATATAGAAAGTCTATCTCCATCCATGTTAAGTGAAAGATATGATCGTATGAGTGCTGTTAGAGCATTTCAACTGATCAGACTGAACACAAAATAAAGGTAATTTCTCCCTTTATGGCATTGTTTACTTAGGTGTTGCTGGTGTTAAAGCACTATCCAGCCAGGACACTAGCCCTTTGGCAGAGGGATTCAAGTCCATATCTCTTCATTTTTATGGTATCCCAAACACAACACATGTTCTCAGCCTCCCCTTTTGAAGTTGACTAAGTCTGTATGGCATACACAGACATTCTTCTCTTGGGAAAGTGAATGACATGTGAAAATGTAATCTGGTAACCTGGACGTTTATTTAGGAATGGGAAATGCTACGATTCAGTTCTTCTGCCAAGATTTATTTATTTCTTAAGAACCATAATTTTTTGTTAAAATAACAAACATCCTTACCACATGAGTTCTCAGACTTCTAGATGCGCCTCTCTAAGCCAAGGTATCCTGAATTCTTTTCTGCACAGTGAAAATATTTTCATGGGAAGCACAAACCGCAGCACAACTCTCAGCCTGAGATTAGTGGTTAGAATAACTTCTGTGGGAATGAGAAATATAGATATAAATCTATTATGGCCAAAAGAAATTGCACTTGGAATATTCTGCGACTAATCCACCTTGTGTAAAGATTACGCTATTACTCCCTCTTCTTCAGGTAGCAAACCTTTAAAATGTGCCCTTGACTGGTTTTCTGTAAAGAAAACATTCAGGCATCCTGATTCAGGGGAAGCTTCTGTAGCTGACTTGTAAAAAAGGACTGTGATTCTCTGATGTTCTGAGAGACCAAAATATTCTCTAATTGCTGTCTGCTGGATGTGGCCCATTCAGTGTACTGCTCTTTGGGACTGTTCTCAGGCATCTAATGCTCCCTACGCAAATGTAGGGAGTCTGATGCCTGGGGAGAGTCTTTTGATTCTATTCATTGTAGCACTTGAATTCTTTAACGGGACTTGCTCTAAATGTCCAAATCACTTTGAAAATAAGATTTTGATGCCTGAGCCACCCAGATGGATTAACATTTTATAACCCCTAAAACCTATGTTTAAAAAATTTAATTCACTATTCATCAAGCTCCACAGGACACTGTTGCTGTTCTCTGTAGAGAATGGTCAAAAGGTTGGCTTTTTTATCCAGTAAGTTAACTTTTAAATGTGTATGAAAAGATAACAGGTTGGTAAGCATACTTTTCCCTCTGGAATCTCACCTTTGTACTTCATGATTGTCTGGTATCTGACCCAGTCTGTCATCTGATATCCAGTGAAATTCTGTTATCTTAATAAAACCCATAGACAGGGTCATAGTAGTTTTTTCCGAAAACAATCAATAGCTCCACTTCAAGAATTTTAGGGTGGTTTTCTTCATTCTCGAACTAAAAAGTTACACATATCATATGAATACAGCATGTCTGAAACTGTTGGAATTGTTCTCAACAATAGGATCAGTTGAGACAATTTTAAAATAATTTAAGTGATTTCTAAAATAAAAATTCAAGTCTGGATGGATCACACAAAACACACAGCAAATCTTTCTTGGTGATCAATCATGTTTTGGAAATTATGGAAATTCTGACATGCAGAAGCACTGTGAGATTTTATTACCTTCTGATCCCTAAAGACACCTGTGGTGAAACCTTTGCTTTTATGAGTTAAAAAAGCTTAAGGACCTTGCTAGGTAAAGTGAAGCTATAAAGATACTAGGGTTTTACAACTTTTTCAGCTGCTCATTTCTTTAAGAATATTAACTGGGGAAAGCCAGGAAAGCTGTCACATAAACAACAGATCTTCACCTGAAATCTGATTTTACGTTTGTGCTGTCTTGCCACAGAAAACAATGTATCAACTTTCTTTTTTAATTAAATATGGTTGGTGAGCATGACCTGAAAGTCATTTGTGTGTTTTTATATAAATATCTAAGGCAGATCTCTAAACCTGTGTGTTTTGAGCAGCAAATATTTAATAAGCTGCCTAACACAGGTGATAAATGTCTCAAGACATTTATAAAGAAAAAAAAATGTTTTGCTTGACTTCAATGTTAACAGAATAAATACATGGAGAAAGAAATGGTAAACAGAAAATATTATGCCTCTTCTTGGCTCAGCTATAACACCCTGCATCAAGTAAATGTACTCATTTTCTTCTTTTCAAGAAACAGCTTTTGCTGTCAGTGTTCCATATAAACTGTTCTGCAAGATATTAACCTGGATTTCTTTTTGGCTCAGAAAAGGACTACTCATTATCTAATCAGAAAATTTAAAATGCATTTCTTTATGCCTAAGAAAGATAATTTCAAAAACTCCAGTGATATCTGTAGTAAAGTCAAAAGCAAAGCTTTTTATTTAAAAATCAGGTTCTTGTCTTTCACAGCAGTCACACCTGCAGGCACCCTTGAACTCTGAATGTCAGAGCGGGGAGGGAGGAAAGGAGCCTCCTTAGCTGCTGGTGCCCCACTGGCATCCCTGCCTGCCAGCCCTGCACCAGCCTTCCCACTGGGCTCAGGGTGTGGTGTGGCTGTGGCTGGCAGTGCTGCCTCTGCCCACTCCATGGGCTTTGGGGGTACTGCCCTGCCCTCCTGAACCAGCAAGGCAGCACCCTCTTTGCTAAAAACAAGGTGAGGGTTTAAATGGAACAAGTCCCCAACTCTATGCCTTGAAACAATTTCTGCCTCAACCTTTCAGCTCCTAAACTACATGAGGCTTGAGCTTTTTCCAATTACTTCCATGTATCAAGTGTAAAAAGTCTTTATAGGATGTTTAGAGTCCCAGACTTTCCGTGGAACTCTACCACACCTGTAGGATACTATTATTCTCTCCCAAATCAACTGCATCAGTTTTGAACTGTTTTCATCTAAGTGAAACAAGCCATAAAAGAGATCTGTGTCCCCTGTTCCTACCTGTGTTTATGTCCAGGTTTGACATGAGATGAGACAGACACAAAAAATTTCCTTGATCCAAGTTCCTGGGACTTCCTTGCCTTCCGACTGCACCTCTCCCTATGCACAGTGAATTCCTTAATAGTGGCTACAACTGCTACAAAAGGTGAGTCAGTTCAGGACCATTACTGAACCAAGGCCATAAATATCTTCCTTGACTCACATTCTCATTGCAAAATTCACGCTGAGTAAAACTTGCTTACACCAGAAGATGAGTAGTATTTTACACGAGCCTAAACTACATAAAGAGTAAGATAAAGGTTTAGGAGCAGGATCTATAGTTACCACCAGACAGGACTTTATGTGCTATCAGAGCAAAGAATGGTCAACCTTGGACTGCGATTTCATGCAATTTGGTGTACAGGCATAGTCACTGAATGTATTTTGCATAGAGATGCTAATGTTGCCTGTCTCCATTTTGACTAGTAAGAAGTGTAACCTGATGAAGGCACTTTCTGGTCTGTTCCCTCTGTCCTGAGACATGTAGGTACTGAAGCAATGAAGGTGCTGGATCTGTAAGGGCATTGTACTGAACAGCAGATAAGACCCTCTGCCTTATCATACCTTAAAATTAAAATGATAATTGCTTGTCTTATGGTTTAGGAAGACAAGAGGATAGCTAGGAAGGTGTGGTAGTAGTAGATCTAGCAGTAAAGAAGGATCTCCTTCACACAGGGCTGAGTGAAATACTTCTAGAGGAGAAAGGGATAGAGGATGTTGTATCTACTGCTACAAACACCCTGCCTAGTGCCTATTTATTATTTTATTCCAAGATTCCCAGGTTTTGCCCCAACAAGGAATAAAGCTTAACACAGACTTGTAGTTTCAGGTTTTGTGACCAGATGTTTGGAAGTTAGGCACCAGGGCTCCTAGTGCTGTAGCAGCAAAGTCTCTTTTTGGTTATAACCCAAAGCTGTAAGAGTGAAAGCATGTATGAAAGACAAGATTAAATATATGAACTTAAAAGCTCTGAGTCATAAGGCAAAGAAACTTTCCATAACTAGGGGGAAACACTGATCTTCTGAGAACAATTTTATTTCCTAGAAGACCTCAGAGCATAAGAAAGTCATAATGAATGAAGAACATTTTAATTAAAAAATAACCATTTCAGTCAAATTTTGTTAGCTTTGTTTTCCTCATTTTTCTCACATAAAACCAAATGTCTACTGAACTTATTTATATATATATTACTCAATTATTTTCCCACAAAAATTAATATGTACTTTTTGCTCTGAAACTCTGAAGTTAGAAAGGAACAAAAAGATTCCTTAAGAATTTAATCTAATCTTTATTAAATTTAAGTAGGGGTCTGTGAAATCAGTGACTAAGGTTAAGCCCTGATTAAATACAGAGTAAGAATTTTCTATTTCTAAGCTTATATATATGTATAAAAAAGGTAATCACCTAGGTTTTCTATCTCATATTAAGCAAAACCCTTATACCTAAAAAGAATAATGTAGCTCATTATATAAAATATTGACTTGGGGCTCAAAATACCAAATTACCAAAAGACCAAAATTTAGACACATACCTTCTTTGGATAAATTATTGTGTTCTTTGTGTCTTTTTTTCCTCTTGTCTCTATAGTTAAGCTTTTTTATTATAAGCTCCTTGGCACAGGAGGGTTCTCTCTCCCATTAGTATGCCTAAGACAATAGTACCTAAATTTTGACTAGAATGCCTGGGTCCTACCATAATGAAAATATCATTTATTTTCCTGGTTTACAGTAAAAAACCCTGAGGTTCTGTAACATTCTTCACAGTTACTGGGACCTTCTATCCTTTGTTCCCTACAATGAATCCCAACATGAAAATGTTTTCTTTGCATCTTGAGGTTTTAAAACACTGCTTTCCTCTGGGCTGATGACTTCAATTTGCTTCCTTAATAATTCCCAATTTTTTTCCTTGCTTAGTATATTGGATGACTATTTTTAGTGAGTATTTGATACTATGATTTTGCGTTTCTATATTAATTATTCTGCATTTTCCTAGGAAAATTCCTAGGGTTTTTTTTCTAAACAAGTTATATAGAGGATATAACACCTTTTGAACATGAGCATATTGCTCTGCACTTCTTGCTAAGCTTTAAGATTCTGCATAAGCTACAAATTCTCGCCCCCCGTTACATTCAGACATATATAAGCATGAATAACAGAAGGTCCAACACTGACTCCTCAGAAACTGTACAGATTTTCCCTTTGTGGCCTAGTTAAGCTAGTTTTCCATCTCACAGTTTCTTTTCTTTCATGACGATTTCTCTTAGACATTAATCTCAGATGTGGTGCCTTGTCAAAGCCTACAAGTAGACTACATCTATTGAATTTCCCTTATCTACAGTGGCAGTAATGTCTTCAAAGTACTCTATCAGGTTAGTTAAGCATGACCTCCCCTGACTGAATCTATGCTGGTTATCCTTAATCAAACTGATTTTCAAGCTGTTCTTTCACACTTTCTTATGGTAGTTTAATTTTCCCCACAACCCTTGCTAAATTCACTGATGTACAGTTTCTTGGATTGTCTTTAATTGTTTTTGAAAAATTACTTCCTTTTTTCCAATCTGAAAAAAATCATTCCTAGATAGATCTAATTTATATTGTAAATAGTCTTCAGTCCCTCTGGGTTCCTTATAGCTGTTTAAATGCTCATTTTCAAAACTGGTTTTGATGAAAAAAATCCCAAATAAAATCATTCCTTTTTTTGCTGGGGTGTATTTTCTTTTTTTTTTTTTTTGGTGCCCATTTGTATGTACTGTTTTACTACATGTAGTAAAATAGAATAAACTCTTGTTGTCAGAATAGAGTGGTAAAATTAAAAATACTTTGGTCACATTAAATTCATGTGGTGGGGAAGAACTTTCCAGGGTGTCCTACTCCTTAGCACAGCAAATAGCTATCAAAAGCTTTTCTAAATGTATGCTTCTGCTTACAGGGAGCCAAAATGCAATGTGTCATCCTAAAGGGAAATGGACTTGGTGATAAATTGACACATCTGTGTTCTCCAGTCTTGATTACATGACTCCTTGTGTGTTGAGGTGAAAATCCATGTAATGTTGCATTTGATAAGCGAGGCAATACACTGCCAGCACATCACTCCAGTGTTTCAGTAATCCCTGGTGAAGTTCAAGGTCATGGACATGAACTTCAGTGGGTTAGGGTGAAGTATTCCAGATGTGGCATCGTGCTGTGTGGCAGGATCTTGCTGTGACTGCTGCACTTATAAACAAAGGCAAAGTCTTTTGCATTATTAGAAAAATGGTCAAAACTTGGAGAATAGTGAATGGTAACTATGGTACTACCTCCACAAGAGATTCAAATCACTCGATTCTCTCTCTCTCTCTGAGACACATGTGCACACATGTATTTATACTACATTCATTACCATGGTAACTGGGCACCGTAAGACTGATGCATGTAAATTTCAAAGGGGAGTGTTATATCTAGACCTAAATTTTTTCATCTCTCAAATATAAATGATGATTCCAGCAGAGATGTGGCAGATATAAATTAAATGGCATTGCAAACTTTTTACTAGAAAAACAAAATATTTTGCCTAAGTTTTAAATAACTATGAACCATAGGACAAATAATCAATCTTCATGATAGTAGCTTACCTCTCTTTACAAGACTGTAGATTTATGTGATGGGCATAACATGGTGATTGTTAAGTCCCTAGTGATAAAAGCTATTGATTATTTCCAGAAATGAGCTAAAAATAGGTTTTGCAGCACTTATCTTACAGGTGCTTACTGGAAAATGAAGCTCAAAGCAGTATTCCAAGTTGACTACTTGGCCACTTCTCATAAAATAATTGAATATTCACTGAGCAAGACAGAAGCCCAACCAGAAACATGACTCTGATGTGGTGATTAATGCCCTTCATGTAAGAGGGGATCAGGAGGTGTTCAGTTCCTTTTCCAGCAGCTTTTTTAATATTTAATATTGATTTCCTTTAAGCAAGGTTTTGAACCCAAATCTTCTACCTCCAAAGGAAACTAACTGGAAACCTTCACAGCACCAACAAAGGAGGGCCTACGGCAGAGACAGTATGTGCCAGGGGGAAAAAAAGAGGATGAGACAGGCTTTAACTTTCTAAAGGAAGAGGTAGATGAATGTAGATTTTTCACAATGTAGCTAAGCACTCCAACTGTTAAATTACTCTCTCTACTGTGGGAAAGTAAGAGGGCACCACTTCCACCCCCAGAAGTATCTTTTATAAGGCCAAAGTTGGCAGGTGCACTTAAAAACAGCCAAGCAGTTTTATTCCTATGGAAGACCATCTATATTGAAGATTACAATGACTGTTCAATAACAGTCCTATACAAACTGACACAGTATCCAACCATTCTGAGTATGACAAGAAATGTAATTTTAGGCTCAAAGGATATTTTCTAATGAAAAATAGCCTGTGTAAATTTGTCTGGTTTTGGGGTTAAAGCAGCTGTTGAGTGGTAGTTCCATAAAATCGAAGTACTAGATGTAAATATCTTCACAATAAAGGGAAAACCTGATGCCTAAATTCTTCTGTGTATTTATTTACCACAGAGTGTCCTCAACATCCATGAAATAAATTAGGAACTCAAGAGCTCACCACATCTCAGATCTAGCTCTTGAATTTATACATTCCATTATATTGTATTATAATAATTACCAGGTTTTAATTTTCTGAAATTTTCAGGTACATATACTACACTGTGCAGACTAACCTGTGTTCTTGTCTCTTCTCAAAAGACAAGCAATAGTTTTGTTTGCACAGGACAAGAGTAATCATTGCCTTCCTTTCCTGAATAGACTCTATCAGAAATATTCAGAAATTTCTCCTGTATGGAAAAATAAACAGAGCCTTTCACAATGAAGGAGAAAAACACTTATGGAAGACTTGCTAACATTAAAGACAGTCTGGTTTCTTCTATCTCACACCTTCTTGTTCACAGTGGTCGGCTATGCTCTTGCTGAGTACTTATTTTCATCACTTTGTTTTGTTTTTATGATGCTGATAGGTTTTTCTAACAGTCCTGAGAGGAAGAGGTAGAATAAAAGGGAAAGGCAGAATTTGTACGTCATCTATAGCCATCTTAAATGCATATAGGAAGGCTGCTGTCTTAGGCAACAAAAGAAACAAGTCTTTTTCAGACAGTGACAAATTTTTTAACATGAAACTGCAACAAGAAACCTATGGATTTGAGCTCACAGGATATCTTGCAGGTTTTAAGTGCTGTGGTAAGTATCTATCTAGGGGCAGAATTTTCAGTGGGTTTTGTGTGTTTTTTTTCCTACAATTTGTTTTAGATCCGGGTGTTGAGAGGGGGGAAATTGATTGATTTATAAGGATGAAGTGGTTTCAGTGCTCACAGTGTAATGGACCTCTTCTTAAACCTTTTCCAACAGTAATTCTTGCAGTGTTTCCCTAATCTTCACAGAAACCCAATCCTTCACCAGATCCCATCAGTCAAGTTTGTCACACCAGTTTTCCCCCACCAGTTTTCACCATGCTTTTTCTTTATTGTCCTAGGAAAGAGAACACCACCAAGATACGACTTGTGACAAGTGGAACACTGCACCACAGAGGGGCAAAGAGCATATGTGGAAAATGAAGCTACTATTTAGTGCACCTTGTATTATCATTGAGGTACTAACACACTCCATGGAGGTCAACATCAGTGGGAGAGGTGCTTAGATCCCTAAGCACCAGGTTTGATGTATTCATTTCCCATCAGGACCTAATTTTCCAAGCATTTTCTCTGTTGTCCCTCCAGAAATCTCTCATAGGGCAAAATGTTGAACATCACTGTTATCCAGATGTCACCAGGTAAAGTCTTTACTATTTATTGGAAAGAAAACAATAAAATATCATTATGAGAATAAAAACCAGGTAATAGGATTGGGCGATAAAGGGAGGTGTCTGTTTATAACGAAATATAGACTCTTATTCTTTGAAGTGTAACAGCAGCACTGACTACAATATCATAATCATTAGAAATTATGAGAAATGCACTTGGGAATCATACATTAGTATTGATTGAAGTTAGGTACTCTAAATATCCATATGGATTTTTTACATTTGCACGGGGAAAGTGTGCAATTTACAGATTCACATAAGTCCTTCCTATTCATCAGATGCAAAGTTCTGTGCTGAGTGAAGTATTTCTGAAGAGCTGGAAGCGTTCAGTGAAATGAGCAGGTAGAAGCTTCAAAACAAGAAAAATGCAGTGTTTTTCCACACAGCAGGAATTAAATTGTAAAACAGATTGTCAGAAAACAGTGTGGTAGTCTGAATTATGAATAGGTTCAAGAACAGATTCATGAAGGTTAAATTTGTTGATAGATGTTGAACATAGATGCAACCTCTGGCTAAGAGTTCTCTAAACTGGCCAGAGGCTGCTAAAATATAAGCCTGTCTATATCTTGCTTCCTGCAATTTTTTTCCTCTATGCATTTGCTAATGGCCATTGTCAGAGAGAGGTTATTTTGGTCTGATTTGATGTGACAATTTTTGCATTTTTAAATATGTGAAGACATAAACTTAACCAAATTCATAGGACGTGCACAAAATCTGGGCACAGTTTATGTCCCTGACTTAATTTTTCAGGTCTTAAGGAGTGCCCTGTGTCCATCTTCAGCCTTTGTGCTGGTTGCCCCCAGTGCAGGAGTCACCACAGATTAGACTCTGGGCATTTTCTTCCTTGAGAATATTAAACAGCCACATTGGGAAATAATAAGGAAGGTATCTTTTACTCCTTCAGCAGAAGAGGAAATAATAGAGTGACTGGAACAAGAAAGATAAGCTCTGCAAAAGGAAAATTTTAAAGTAACAGTGAGGGAAGAAGAAAGAGAAATAGTGCTTAATTTTGCAAATCTGATGGTGCCAGCCCTGCCAGTTCTACAAGATAAAAGCCATGGTTTTCAGCATGTCAGCATAAAGCCAGTGTCAGCATAGCAGCTGATCTGCCATGCCCGTGAGGGCACCAGTCACTATTTGAGACCACATCAGACCTTCACAGCACCAGAACTTCCACTGAGGACAACTTCCAGCAAATGCTTCAAGTTTTGAGATATACTGCCAGTTCTGCTTAGCAGGACTACATCAGTATTCCTGTGTTACTGGTGGCAAAAAGGGAAGCTGATTATACACTGCTCTCCAGTAAAACAAATGCAAGCAATGGAAGTCAGAAAAAAAACCCTGAATAATGACTGATGGTTATGAGGGAACTAATCTAGGCTATGTCCTCTGTAAAACATACGGCACCATGAAACTCCTATGGCCTAAGTTTCAGAAGATAAGGGCTTTTGTTTAATTCTTGTCATGCAAGAAATAACATTCCCCAACTCCATTTCTGGAGTTTCTTGTCACAGTGTTATCCACCTTGTCCATTTCATCTTCTCTATGTTCATATAATCATTTTTATCATGGGCCCCTACACTCTAGGATATACCACAAAGCAAATTAATGAATCACACCACACCTATGTCACTGCCTAACAGACTTTAAGAATAAATGTAATTATAGACAAAATATCCTAGAAAAAATTGAGTGGAAGACGGCAAATGGCAAGAGTAGGGATTGATTTAAAAAAGTAAAATAATCCTGACTGAAACCCCCATTAAATGCTGTCATATTTTTTCATTTGTAGCTTCTTTTTTGAGATAGCTTATCTTCTTCAGTGGCACTATTGAAGAATGTGTCAATGAAATATAAGAATGATTTCCATGGCCTGTCTATGCTGAATGCTCATCTTTCACCTGACACAGTCTGTCACCACAATGGGTCATTTTATTACACTGGGCAGTGCGTTATCCTTCTAGAATCAAAGAGTAGTTTCATTTTATAACTGAGTTTTTACCCCCAGCGGACCTTATTCTCATGCACATTTGGGACAATATCTAAGACAACAGCAGCATAACTGAGTGGACCTGAGTTGAGACAGTACACAAATGCTTCTCATTTACCTGTACCTGCAAGTACCAGCTGGCCCTGGCTGGATAGGGCTTTCCACCAAAGCTGCTCTATCTCTCCCCTCCTCAGTTGGACACAGGAGAGAAAATATAATGAAAGGTTCATGGATCAACATAAAGACATGAAGAGATCACTCACCAGTTACTGTCATAGGCAAAACAGACTCCACTCAGGGAAATGAGTTTAATTTATTAACAATCAAATCAGAGTAGGGTAATGAGAAATACACCCAAGTCTTAAAATACCTTCCCCCAACCCCTCCCTTCTCCCAGGGCTCAAATTCGTCCCTGATATTTTCTCTACATCCTCCCCCTAATGGTGCAGGGGGACAGGGAATGGGGATTACAGTCAGTTCACCACAGATTTGTCTCTGCTATTCCTTCCTCCTCAGGAGGAGGAATCACACTCTTCCCCTGTTCCACCATGTGATCCCTCCCACAGGAGACAGTCCCCCATGAACTTCTCCAATATTAGTCCTTCCCATGAGCTGCACTTCTTGACAAACTGCTCCAGCATGGGTCCCTTCCATGGGGTGCAGTCCTTAAGGAACAAGCTGCTCCAGCATGGTTCCCCTGTGGGATCAAAAGTCCTGCCAGCAAACCTGCTCCAATGTGGGCTACTCTTTCCATGGGTCCACAGGTTCTTCCAGAAGCCTGCTCAGCTGTGGGCTTCCAACAGGGTCACAGCCTCCTTCAGGCATCCAACTGCTCTGACGGGGGTCTCCTCTGGGCTCCCCCATGTACCTCCATGGGCTGCAGGGGCACAACACTTCACCATGGTCTGCACCACATACTGCAGGGGAATCTCTGCCACCTGGAGCACTTCCTACCCTTCCTTCTTCACTGACTTGGGTGCCTGCGGTTGTTCCTCTCCCACATTCTCACTGCTCTCTCCCAGCTGTAGTTGCATTGCACAGGTTATTTCTCTCTTCTTAACTATGTTCTTTCTCTCAGAGGCTCTACCACTGTTAGTGGTGGGCTTGGCTTTGGCCAGCAGTGGGTCTGTCTTGGAACCAGCTAGCATTGGCTCTATTAGGAGAAGCTTCTAGAAGCTTCTCACAGAAGCCACCCCCTGTAGCATCCCAGCTACCAAAACCTGGGCACACAAAACCAATACAGTGACAAAGCACATTCAAAATATTTATACTAATATATCCATCCTGCAAATATGGTCTGCAGAATGATGCACAATATCAAAAGAAGGTTAGTACCTATTCTACAGTGGTAAAACTGGGTAAATACTTTTTTTTCCCACCAGAGCCTGCCCAACCCTTACAAACAGCCTGTTTCTTAGAAAGAAAAATGGAGCCACAAGAAACTGTAGTTGCTATCAATGGGGGATAAATGTAAAAATTTTTGTTTGTTTGTTTGTTTGTTTGTTTTTTGTTTTGTTTTGTTTTGTTTTGTTTTATTTTGGTTGTTGTTTTAATATACAGAATTACTTAAGTACAGGAGTTTTAAAGAAAAATTTCAATTTCCCTTGAGGAATTCTTCTTCCTAAAACAATTACAGAACACCAATAAGTTTGGAAACTTTGCTTAATTCAGATACTACCTGGGAGATAACAGTAGTAAATACTTAATACTGTTGACTATTCATTCCCGTTATAGCCCTATATTGCATTCAGATTATGAAGATTCTCAAGTGTAAAAGTAAGTACAGCACAAATTTCTTTATGTTCAAAAGTGCTGAGATCTGCAATTTTCTCTTATGGCAGTGGGAACTGCAGGTATTTGGCACTACAATCTAGGCTCTTGACTGCAAACAGTACCTTCTGCCCTCTTCCCAGCATCCTTAAACTTAACACTAAAGCTTGTTCTGCAGGTAAAATGAGCTCAGACATGTTTTATTGTTCAGTACGCCCCTGTTCTATTATTCAACAAATGGATCTTCTCGTCCATCAAATATTTTTGAAAAAGGTTGTTTCTCCTTCTGAATGCCTAGCACCTGATGTATCATAAGTACTCAATCCACAAGTCTGTTTCTTTACCAAATATTCTTTTAAGTATCATTTTTCCTAGCACTGTGGATACACCGAGATGCATTACTGGTAAAATGGACTTACAAAGTCAGTAAGGAATTTCTGTCAGTAAGATGGAAATAAAAATCTCTATACAACATGAAATCTCGAGAACGCATCCTATAGTCCTTATCCAGTCAGCTCCCATTCTGAAGGCAAGGGGACAGAAAGGCTTGAGAAAACCAACCGTGCTTGTAGATGTTGAAATTACTGTGATTCAAACTAACATGCAAATAAAATACTTTAAAGGAGGTGCATGACAGAAAACTCCAGCTCAGTCACCTTATCCCATATATAGAAAGGATATATCTGCATTTACCATTTCTAGCAACAGGAACTCAGATTTATGGATGCAACAAGAATAAACACTAATAAAAAAATCAATTAGGTGTCTCTGTCTAAAGAGAACTAATAATTTGAGTATATATGACAAAAAAGGAAAACAGAATTCACTTTGACAAAACAACTTCTCAATTTTCCTTCTAATGTGATATGACTCATCTCAAATCTATTGCGAAGCGGTAAACAAACTACACCAACACAGTGGCCATCATCTGCCAGGAACATTTTAAAAAGAAAATCATTACTGAGCTACTTTTCTTGTCTTCTATACAGCGAAATGTATTTTCCCAGCAAAACAGCATTTCACATTATCTTCTTTTAGTTTACCATGTTTTCATCAGCGTTACCAGCAACCTAAGAAATACCTCATTAAGCCAGTAATTTATTTCTTAGGAATTGAATTAAATTAAATTAGTTTGGACTAGTTTTAGTTCTTTTTCAAAACAGTCTATTTCAATTAAAACAAATAACAAGAGGGAAGTTCAGTTTGATTACTACTAACATTGTACTGGGGACTTATCTTGGATAGTAATTTCTAAGTGCTAAAAATATGTGGACAACAGCCTTTTGATTTCATTGAACTAATGTTATAATTGTAACTGTAACAAAAATAAAACGTTTGGTCCATCTTTGTTCTATAATCCTTCTGTAATCTAATTACCTCAAAATAACTGCAAGATAAAATACTGTCATGAGGATCAAAAAGACATCTATAAACTGGCCTCTTCACTATTCACTATCCATTCTTATTTTTATAACTATTTATTATTATCATATCGTTAATAAACAAAATCTAAGTCTCTTGATAATCCATCTGAAGTCAGTTCACTGCTGCTGTAAATCATCAGAGATCCACAAAGAATGTTACATGATGTTATATTTTTTGCAATAGTTCTTGTTTGTAGATCTTACAATCTTTTGGGTCAGGCCCCTACTGTGTTAAATGATACTAAATTGAAAAAAGAGAGCAACTTCAATTTCCAAAATATCCCCTGATTCATTGCTTTAAAGAAATTACTTCGAAGCTTCTCAGGAGTTGACAAGAAAAATCTAAATTGTCATGGCAACGTGGGTTGAAGAAATCCTTCTTTGCTGTTTGCATAGATCATCTCCATGCTATCAGCCTGTTTACTAAATGTTGCTAAAGAAAGCAATTAAAGGTTAATCTTTCCTCAGAACCAAATAAATTATATAACCAGTGAAAGCCAGTGGAGTGAGATACATTTCAGATAGGTCAAAAAAATTTGAGGCATCATTTATCTTCAAGCAAACGATGCCAAGTTGCAGTGCAGTCTACATGTTGGAGGGAAGCAACAACATCCATCCAGGACAGGCTTGAGAGGTGGACCTGTGCAAACCTCATGAAATTTAACAAGATCAATTGTAAGGTCCTGCACAGGAGCCGGGGCAATCCCAAGCACAAACATAGGCTGTAAAGGGAATGGATTGAGAGCAGCCCTGAGGAGGACATGGGGGTATTGGTGGATGAGAAGTTCAATGTGACACAGCAATGTGCGCTTGCAGCTCAGAAAGCCAAACATATCCTGAGCTGCACTGAAAGAAATGGGACCAGCAGGTTGAGGGAGGTGGTTCTGCCCCTCTACTCCCTCTCATGAGACCCCACCTGGAGTCCAGCTCTGGGCCCCTGACACCATAAGAATATAGACCTCTTGGAACAAGTCCAGAGGAGGCCGTGAAGATGATCAGAGGGCTGGAGCACCTCTCCCATGGAGACAGGCTGAGAGAGCTGGGGCTGTTCCATGTGAAGAGGAAAACTCTCCAGGAGACCTTGGAGCACCTTCCAGTACCTAAAGAGGGCCTACAAGTCAGACAGCAAGGGACTTTTCACGAGAACATATAGTGACAGGACAAGGGGGAAAGGCTTCAAACTGAACAACAATAGGTTTAGATTAGACATTAAGACAAAATTCCAGTGAGGCACTGGAACAGATTGCCCTGAGAAGCTGTGGATGTTCCATCCCTGAAATTGCTCAAGGTGAGGTTGGCTGGGATTTTTAGCAACCCAAATCATTCTATGATTCTAAACAGCATTTCTTTGGTCAATTTCATAAAAAACTAAGAGTTTGAATTTTTTTAATGGTATTAGATTTATTCTAGCATCCTTGTTCCACTGCAAGTTCTCTGTGTGATATGTGGCTATAAGAAAGGTGAGATACAAAGTCTTTTAAGGTTAATGACACTTTTTGAATTCTGTGAGTTTCCCTTTAGACCATTTAGGACCTTTGGATCAGGTCCTAACTGGTCAAAATCTGTTATAAAGCAACCCAAACTACTTCACTGACGACTAGAGTCTATGTCCAACACACCTACTTCTGCATAGCAGAATGCCTTTTTTTCCTACAACTAGCAGATTTTTCAAGTTAACTGTATTACGTACCAGGAAAAAAGAATGGAAAATTTCTGTATTTTCATTTATGTTAATTAAATTTCACAATAAAGCCTCCCCTATACAGGTTTCACAGGAAAGCTAGACAGAAATTTGAGTACAGATAATGATCAAAATGCTACTCCTGCTGCCACTGTTGACTTCATAAAATCTATTAACACTACATTCTTCAGTGTTAGAGCCACTGCAAACAATGGGCCAAAATGTTTGCTGAGGATATTTACGTGCAAAGATAAAGAAAATCAATTTAATTTCTCAAGCGAGATATCTGCAAATGCAGAGGGTCACTGATTGTGATATTAGCAGTTGTTTGATTGAACTGAGGTTCTGAAAGTGAATTATAAAATGTTTCCCCCTCCCCCTCCAAAAAATGCTTGGTATGACTCAATCTACGTATTATAAGAAACATCAGCAGGATACCAATAGAGAATCTGGCTGCTGGGGCAAAGCTAAAATAGTGTACTTAGTCACTTGAATGCAGTCAGCTTCTGCATTGATATCCCACAAACATTAGTGAGAACAGTGTGATTTGTCATGACCATTTGTTTCACAGCCAGAAGCATCCAAAATTAGTCTAAAAATAAGTTAAATTTTGCTTTTTTTTATTTTATCAAAGTGGCTTTTTAAAAAATTTCACTGTTGTGTAAACATCATTCTTTCTTTCCTTTTTTTCTTGCCCTCACAGTCACCTGCATTTTTTTGCTAGGTTCAGGGCAAGGCAGGTTCTGTAAGCTCATGTATATTCCTGCAATATCTAGCCACTTGCTTCCCAAAATCAGCTGTTTCTTGACAAAGTGACCTCCCTGTTCCTTGCTGCTCCATCTGTGTTGTGCAGCAGCAGTGTGACGTGGGTCCCAAGTTACATGGTGTGTGTTATATGCACCACGACTTCAGGCTGAACCCCGAGGCGCTCATACAAGGCAAGCTCAAGCACAATGCCCAAAGACAAGCCTAGGATCTCAGCTGTGTATTCTGGATACACTCTGCAAAGCAAGCCAAGCTAACACATCCTTTTTAGCAGCAGGCATTGCAAGCACAGTGAGGAAACTTTAAAATCCAAGCCGCAGCTGGGCCAGTATTTAAAAAAGAAAATAACCTGGTTGTAGTCCCCAATGTGTTTAGGCCCACCTTTGAACCCAACTTTCAAGTACAGAGCAAGGCTGGCTGCATTTTTGTTCCCAGTGCACTGTAAATTGCTTGTGCTTCAGCAGCAGTCTAAGCAAAATAAAAGTTTGAATATTTTGGAGTTCTTTTGGAGTTTATATGTGAACAAAATATAGCAAGTAATAAAGGTCAAAGGAAGTAAACAATGATTTATGCAATACTGTATCATGGCTATATTTGACCTGCAAATCCTAGGATGGGTGAGGGAAAGATATATCCCTAGACCCCAGTTTACTCTGTGACTAATGTCAAAGGTTTGCTACAAACTTTAGAATTATAAGAACATTTCAATAAAAACCCTCAAACATAGGTTTAGAAATGATTCTCTAGGGAAAAAAAAACAACAAAAAACAAAAAAACCCAAAAAAACAAAACAAAACAAAAAAAAACAAGGAAAATTATCAGAAAAGAAAACAGAAATAAAAAAGAAAGAAAAACATAACGTTGGCAAAATTGCATGAAAGAAACATTGCCTTGCAATTGAACACAAGACATGAACCAAGTACTGCAAAATCTAATTTTTAAATGCTGACCATATTTCACGCAAATTTGCAAAACAAACACTGCATAAAAAAGCTCTATTCATTATTATTTATTCAGGTCTGTGTCAGCTGCAATGCTGCAAATGTTTCTGTTGGAAAGCCACTGTACAACAAAGACATGAATACAGAACATGATTCTGTACTTCAGCATCCATAAGATACTGTAAGACAGACATAAAACATGCAGAGACTAAAATGATACTAGGTTTCTCTGTGTATTGGTCTTCATAATGTCTTTAAAGGAAAAAGCAGAGAAAAAAAATGAAGGTAGAGGTCAGTTGCTCAGAGATACCAAAGATACTGTTTAAAAACAAATTGCTTCCACATATACATAAATAAATTAATATTATCAAAGTTGGTTGCTGTGATTCACCTAGTTTTCCCTTTTTAAAGTCATTCATGGATGCACACATTGTCAGAAATTCTCATCCACAAGAGCTCAAATTAAACAGGGAATGCCTCCACTATTCATCTGCAATACCTACTTTGCCTGGGTTATTTGGAGTAGCAATCTGTTCAAAAGTAGCCAATTGAGCTATTTCTGAAATCAGTACAAATTTCAGTTTCCAATGCAGCAGAATTGGGCTCTCACAACTGCCTGAAGTTACCTTTTACTTGACAGGGATGAGACAAGAAATTTACTTGAAAGAAGTCGGATCACTATTTCAGAACATGCATGAATTTATCATTAAAATGCATAATGAAATAATTAAAAAGCTGTAAGAAACTGTGATTAATTTTTATGATGGAAATTAAAGTATTACTATAATTGCAAGAAATTGTGATTTTTTTTTCCTTATTTTTTGCGGAAAGCAGATCATTGATGATATTCTGATTAATCAAGAGTTCTGGTTAATCATCAGCAATGTAAGAGTGATTAAATCTTGCTTTGTCCTTTAACTGAATGTGCCCTCCAGGTAAAAATGGCAAGAAACTACCATCACTTTCTTATCTTTTTTTTTTTTTTTCTACATGAGAAAGAAATGCAGAAAAAATTATTGTCCCTGAGAAAGTGAGACTTTTTGTTAGAAATAAGATGCATTATTCCTCTTGAAAGAGTTTCCAGTGCATGCATGCCGCCATTTACCATTCAATTACTAAATGAAGACAACTGATATATGTTGCCTTTGGGTGTCAATATAACACTAGCAATAATCCAAGTAATTTGTGTAAGTAGTTATTCCGTTGAGAAATGCTTATAACAAATACGGTGTAGATTTTCTTAAATGCAATAGAAATGTCATATAGTGGAGTGAAGTCTTTCATCCAGCCAGAACAAAGATATGTCAGGACAAAGAAAGATCTCACAGCTTTCCTCACACATTAATGCCATTTTTTCCCTATTTCAAAAGTTAGTGGCTGATAAAAATGGTTTAAGGGAAATTACAGCTGACGTAGAAAAGTAAAACTTCTTAGTAAAAGAAAGTGATTCATACACTTTAGGAGAATTTCCATATGATTCTTATTCTTTGCTCACTGCAAATATTGGAAGAACGCCCAATTTATCTCAGTCTAATATGGCCAATTTTGCAGCCATATGGAGAACTAGAGGCCAGATTCTTATTCTGTGACCCTGACTTGAATCCAGTTGTACACTTGAGTTTTATTAGAGATCACATCTCACACTTACGCCACTGCTTCGCTGGATTGTACATCAAACCAGCAACTCCCCTTTCCACACTGCATCCCCTGCCGGCTACAGGCAGCCCGGCACCACGCTGCAGTGTCTGTGCTCACACAGAAAGCTGCTTGCCAGCAGAATAATGTCATCATGGCCAAACAGAAACACGATGGTTCAATACAGATTTGAGCAAGATGAAATTACATCTTATCTTTAAATCCACCGGAGGTTTTATACAGTCAGACTATGAAGCAGTTACTTCTCCAAGGAAAGGTTATAAGACGGAATTTAATGTGATGGTGTACGGATTACATCTTGAAAAAGTTGAAAACAGTGGTCCCTGAGGCTTTTCAGCCTTTCTACAGAGCATGGTAAATCTTGAATGCATAGCTCAAAATATTTACAGTTTCAGATTGTTCCTAATTTGTTGGGACAAGAATTTTTATGAGTGTAAATGCTATTGAGGCCTAAGTGCCATAGATGTCTTTTTCAAAACTTGTGTATATCAATGCATATGTAATACTAATACCACACCATGACTAAAAATAAGATGAAGTGCTTGTATAGACAAAGCAGTCTGCAGGGGGAAAAATGACAACTGCCCCTCCCAAACAAAAAAACACCATTGTCTGATCAAAATCATGCATGTCTGTATAATGGGACATGAGAGTGAGAGTCAGTAAAATAGAAAGATTTGCAGTACAGATAATTTGCAGAATGGTTCTTATCTACACAATTCAGAGATGGTGCTGAAGTGCCCTCACATATTTCAATACATCCAGAAGTTCCATATGTGCCCATGTCTTCATGTGCCTGTAGACCATCTCCAGCTCCTCACACCAGTATCCTGTTCCACACACACATATACACACACACCAGAGAAACTGATAAATCTTTACTGGCTGGCAGTGGGAATTCAAACCTCAGCTATGGGTTCAAGAGTCTAAAATGAGTGTTTGGGGAATCTTTGTTGAACTGATATGCTCTCCACTCCATTATATTCAAGCTGACCAATTTTCCTATTCCTATACATAGTTAAGGACTATACACATCTCGATGCAAAAAAAGGGGGCAGATACAGATCTTACCAAAAAGTAAATGCATTTTTACTTTGAAATATTATATGGTCAGAACTGGATATTCTCTGCTTTGCCTTTTTATGCCAAATTTCTTATTGGGCTGGGGGATGGAGAATGCATCCATCAAATACTTGGTTTTGCAGCTGGGTATTCAATACCTTGCTCTGATGTTCTTTTAAAAATTCCTTTTTTTCAGCTCATTTTCCCCAGAACTGCTTTAGTCTTCTCTGGAAGAGAATGGAGCCTCTCTAGAGAGACCAGCCTTACAGTTTGAAAAGCACTGCTTTGGAGAAAGAAAAAAAAAAAGACTTTAAAAGAGACAAACACTCAGTCCAACAGGAGTAGGCCTTAAAGAGAGTGGTAACTTTGTGTGATGTAGTTACAGCAATTATTTTGACAAAGTGATAGCAGCAAACAGAAAGTACATAAAATATTTTGGGGTTTATTTATTTATTTTTATAAACAAAATCCTGAACTGTAGATGTGAGAGTCCTTTCACTGTTTGTATCTAATTTAAGAACAGAAATATTTTCCCTTTGCTATTTCCATTAAACTGAATGATACCTCTGTGCATAAGCCTGCTTATGTACATTTTGTTTGAGGCAATTAGGTGGCAATGAAGGTGCTGTATTTGGTTATCTAAACACGTCCAGGAAATTACCTTGAAAACATGTACTGGAAACAATTGTAAGTATTAAGCAGTATGTATTTCTACTGAATATAGGTTCTACTGAATATAGGTTGTCCACAGACCCTGGGTAACAGCAGAAGCATATTTTACTCTCTTTTTTCTTGAATTTTAGTCTGAATTCAGTCTAAATCTACCATTTGTTCTATACCAGTATGAATTTTTACAGAAATTATACTGATGTGTTCTCTCTTTCAAGCAAATCAATACAGTTTTTTATGTTTGCTTTTGTTACAATATAACATATCAGAATTAGCAAATGGCTCTATAAACAAGCCCATCTTAACATGCATAGCTGAACATCGTGCTGTCTGTCTTGTTGAAGCATAATTGCTATGATAGGGTAGCTTCTGGGAAAGCGGTTCATTTAAATGACTCCATACTAATTTCCCTTGATGTTTAAAGCACAATGAACAGGGAAGAATTCCCCAAATGTTTTCCAAAACACTCAGGTCCAATCAATCAGACTAAATGAGTCCAAAGAAATGTAGAGAACTGCACCTCAAGTCTACTACAGTGAACGATGATGAATGTTCATTTTCATCCTTGCTTGTTCCTTAAAAAAGTTACAGAAAATTGCACAGCAACAAAGGGTTTCCATTTCATTTCATAACGAGGAACAATGTGGAAAGCAGCCCACCTGTCATTTTACTGAAAGATATGGCAACGCCTGTGGCAACACCTCCAGAAATTCAGCACTTGTTTCTTTTTTTGCTCATAAAACCCCCAAACCAAGAAAAACCCGGGTGAATTCCTTTTACAGTGACCAAATGATTTGATGGCGAGGGGCTGGTAAAACAGAGTTCTGAGAATGTAATAATTAAAATTATTTTATGTGCTCCTGAAACCCTGGGTCTGTATGTTACTAAGGAGTTTTTTCACTCTCTGAAGTATAAACGTAATTTCAGCCTCAGGATTACATTTGACTAAATATAGATACCTGTGCTCAATTGCCTGAGAAGGTAAACGGGAAGGAATTATGTCAACTGTCCCCGACGGTTCCCCTTCAACCTGTTGTTTGACTTCAATATTAAGTCAGCCTTTAGCCTTTAAATAGGTGTGTTGCTGCTTCTCATTAAGCAGTTATAATTACATTCTGCAGAGCAGCATCAGAGGCAGTGCCCAAACGTTCCTGGCAAAGCCTTTGTATGTAAGCAAAACACGTCGGATCGTCGCTGAATAACCATGATCCACCCTCCAGCTTTTCGTATGTGCTGTCAGCCATGAAAAGAAAACACTTAAATGTCAAACGACATAACCGGCTACAGTGTATTTAACAAATGAGTCGCGGGTGTCGGCCCGCCCCGGGAGCGGCGTGGCCGCGGCAGCAGCTGCCCCTCGTCCCGCGGCGGCCGGGCCCCGAGTGCGGCTGCCGGAGCAGCTCCGCCACCGAGCCGGNGGCTGCGTGTGCAGCCGGGCACAACCCCATCTCCAGGAACCGCGGATTCACAGCCCAGGAGAGCCGTGCGCCTTTCTCTCCCGGCTCCCTTCCCACGGAGGCAGCCGGGTGTCGTTGCGGCAGCGGCAGGATCCGGGCAGAGGAGGGATGCCATCGGGCTAGCGCGGAGCCGCAGCCGCTCCACCGGACCGGGCAAAGCTCCTGCCCGGCTCCCGGCAACCCGGGCTGGCCTTCTGCCGCCTCTCCGTGCAGATTACGGCCGGAGGCTATAGGGGGGAAGGCACCCTGCCGTGCCGCCCAGGTGGGCGAGGGAACCCGGCCGTGGGCACCCGCAGGACGGGGAACGCTCCAGCCTCGCCCGCCAACCCGGGCCGAGGTAGCCCTGCTCCCCCCGCCTCAGCCGCCCCCGCGCCGAAAAGAGCAGGGAGAAAAATAAAATGGTGGGAACGATGTAAAGCGCCTTGGAAGGGTTAAGGGAGACTCAGACAGTACAAACCGCAAGGGGAACCGTCATCCCGGAGGCAGGCAGAGCAACTGGGAGCGAGGAGGGAGAAGACAGAGGCTGTATCGGGGACAGGTGCTCAGCTGCGAGCTGCTTCACTCCCTCCCTCTCTCTCTCCCTCTCTCTCTCTCACATACAGACACAGACTCGCATCTCTCCCAGCATGAAAAAGCGCAGGGCTAATGAGAGGCGAAGTGAATAATGGGGAAGTTGTTGTCTCCAGCGATGAGGCAAGTAATGGGGCTGAGGCCAGCACTGAAGTTGTGTAACCAAATTCTCCACCGTCACCCCCTCGTTTCTCCTCCCTCCCCCATTGATTTTAAGGAGAAACCCAGCTAAGGTTGGGAGATTCTCCCCTCCGCACACCCAGCAGAGAGGAGTCCTCTTCCCTCAGGCACGGGCAGGCAGCTGGCGGAGGTGTCCCCGGCGCCGCATCCCCGCCTCCGCGCAACTTGCGGGGAGCGGAGCCGGCTGAAGGCAGGCGGAGGCGGCTCTCCGCGACCACCCACTCCGCGCTCCCCCTCGAGCACGGCAAAAGCCGGGGAGGCGGGAGGAGGGGAAATCCAAACTTGCCAGCCCGGGGACTGTCCCTCACACGGCAGCGAGTGCCGTTCGTGCGTGCGCGGAGAGCGAAGTGTTCCCAAACTCCGGCGCTGCCCAGGCGGCTGGATGCGCACGGTTCCGCTCGCGGCGTCGCAGCGGCTGCTGCCCAACTCCAGGGGGCTGGTTTCTCCCGGGGGAAGTGACCGGCCGAGAGCCGAGCCCTCGGGAAACAGCGGTGGGAGGCAGGGAGAAGGGACACCGGGCTCGAGGAGCCTGCTGTTTGCCGGCGCAGAAACGAAGCGAGGGAGAGAGCTCAACCGAGCATCAGAGATTTAGCTGAGGGGCTATGAGTGCCGTAACCACAGCCTACACGAATGCAATGCAAGAAACCCGAATCTTACCCTGAGCTGCAGTGAGGAGCCCCGCGCAGAGAACCAGCAGAGACTTGAATTTCCTCCACGCAGTCATGTCTGCAGTTATTCCACACACACACACACTCTCACACAAAACCCCCGGCGGCTCTTCTCGGCTGCGACCGTGTCCTCCGAGCGGCAGCGGGGCTAAGGACAGCGCCAAATAACCACCACAGGGCGAGGAGAGGCGGAGAGGAGCGGTCCGGGTCCCGAGCGCCGCGCAGCGCCCGGCGCCTCCTGCAGGACTGCGCGGGCGGCTCGCTCCGCTCTGCTCACAGACAGCATCAGTCCCGCGCCGCGGCGGGGCT
>VXAD01001124.1:394327-486815 GCA_013399195.1 Dicrurus megarhynchus
TCGCCCCCTGCCCCGGCCGCGGCCCCGGGCGGCTGCTGCCGGCCACCGAAAGGCCCCAGGGGACAGATGGCTTTCCCCGGGCCCGGTGTCCCCCGGCGCGGACAAGGGTAGTGGCTGTAGGGCTACACCTGCCCGGGAGGCTCCTGCTGCGATTCCCCGGTGCCCTGTCCCCCGGCTCTGCCTGCAGTTCGCCTCCCCCAGCAACATGCGGGATGCGAGTGGTGCGGGTGCGGGGGTCCCTTGTCCTAGGTGAAATTCCCCTCTGCTCTCGTCCCCGCTCGTGAGAGAGGAAGGCTTTCAGGTCCAAAATGTGCCCTGCTCGTTCCTTCTAAGTTGTTCATCAGAACAAGCTGTTATTCCTGAGAGGAAGGAGACGAGCCAATATCTCCTTGTGGAACACTGCTTTGTCTTTATGTTGCCATTCTCGAGAGCTCCTGTTGCCAAGAGGAATTTCTGCCATTAACAATCCCTTCCAAAACTAAAGAAAAACCAATCAAAATGTGACGTCAGTATGCACACAGAGGCTTCCCCACCACCAGCCTGGAGCAGGCAGGGTTGGTTCCTGGAGCCCGAGGGAAAGGTGACCCAAGGTTGGCCTGTCACAGATCCCTATGCTCCATGGTTCCAACAAGGGTTTCTGTGCCAGGCCTACCTTCAAACGGGTGGCAAAAAAGTGCCCAACCCTGACTTTCAATCCTGTATGAATTGTCACCACCACTGCACCCTGGGCCTGACTCCATAATTAATGCTTACCTATATCCGTAATTAAAACACAAAGGCTCATAGGAAGGAAAGACAGAAACACAAGCCCTTTTGGAAAGGTAGTTTCAAGGTTGTAATTATTCACTTATGATGAGTTTTCTTTCGTGGGGAAATATGGAAAGTTGTTTTCTTATTGTAAGTTGCATGAAGGGGGTGAATGGGCACCGAACGAGGTAGTCTGACTTTGTAATAAGCTTGTATTTATGTAAAAACGTTGTGGTTCTCACTCGGAGGAAAAAAAAAAAAAAAAAAAGGCAGAGCCAGGCAGGCTGCCGAGCCAGACGTGGCATTGCTGCCATCTCGTGGCAAGCGCTGCCTCCCTGCCGGGTCCGGGCTGCAGCCCCTGCGCTGCCTTTCCCCACAGCTCCCAAACCCACTGCCCTCCAAACACTTCCACAGAAGGGATCTGGTCTTAGTTAGCATTCATCCATATTTGAAGAACACCTCGGGGACTCATTTCTTTCCATTCGTGAAAGTAAAATGATGCTAATACTTGTTAGTACCAGACATCATGTAGCCAAGCTGATGTGCAGAATTCCCCAGTCAGAGCTGCTCAGGCTCCTCCACTTATCCTTGTCAGAGGACTGGGGGGAATTCACTAAAGATTGTGAGAGAGATGGAAACGGGCACTAAGCTTAAGCTGAGACTCTTGCTTTCTGGCATCCAGTAGTCTGAGGCTCAGGTTTTTGAATTGAGCAATTGTTTGCAGTGCATCTGGCCCAATAATTTTTTGTTTTGTTTTGTTGTATTGTCTGTTCAGTTGGGATAGTTGAAAAGTCATAAATAAGCACCATTTATAGCTGCCTGTGTCTAGTTGAAAGCAGTAATGATGGTATCATTTCTTGCTGTGCTGTTTCAGTAAGCACTCTTGAGAAGTTGCTGTTTAATCCTACTCATGGCAGATTCTGCAAAAGTTCCAGTATGATATGAAATGTGCCTTCTTGGTCTTGGCTCACACAGCATAGATTTTCTGTATCCGAGGCCTTTTGTTCTTCTGGGGATTTTCTGGGCTTCACTGAGCTTTTGGGACCCCATGCCTTCTCTTTCAGCCTATACAAGTGTAAATTTGTTACCCTCATAGCACCTAGATAAGCTAAAATAACAGTATGACTGCAAAAGATGCCTTCTCTCCTTTCTTACATCCTATGACAGTAAAGCATAATGCATAAACATTGTCAACCTTTAGCATGTCACCATTTGTCACCTTAGTGCCTTACTGAGATAAACAAGACAGCACAGACACTGCCCCCCCCCCCACCCAAGAAGATATCAACCTCTCAACACACTCTGGTAGCTGTCTCAGTGACTTTTACAAACCTTGTGTGACATAATTTTTTTGCCCAAAACCAAAAAAAGCCTGAAGATGACTGTGGAACTGAAGCATGGCATTCCAGGAGGAATCTCCACCAACCTGACTGGAGCTCAGTGTGGAACTGCAGTAGCTAAACATGGTAATTACAGAATATGATCTAACCTAATGACTGTAATCTCTCTGTTGTATATTAAGTACCTAATGTACTACCATAAAATCCATGAATTTATGAGTTTGAACAGAGGCAATATTTCTCTCTATTCCCTATAGACGGTATGGGAAGTGTATATGTCAAGACTATTTGTACTAATCAGGGTGATTTAAAGGTAGCTTGACAGGGATTTATTTTCAATTGAGAGCTTGTCCTTTTGCTCCTCTATGCCATATAAAATAAAGGTCTGAAAGGTTAGATTTTCTCTTTTCTTTTAGTTTTTTCAGTTTGTTATGTTAATAGTGTCGAATCCACATTTCCGTGTTGTCATTTTATGGGAGGAATAAGCATCTTTCTCTAAGGCACAAGAATATTTGTGCCCATCTAAGCAAAACTACTGACTCAGAACATATCTGAAAATGTACTATATACTTATTAAAAAGGGATGTTTGTGGGAACCCATAACCACAATACATACTTGCCACTGCATACAGAAGTCTGTAGCTTTCTGCCGGAAGGTTATTGTGAAGTTCAAAATGTGAAAGCTTAAAAATTCAAAATATTATGTTGGGGAAAAAAAGTCTGTAAGAAGATAAATCTCCAGCAGAATAGATATTTAGTGTGAGGAAGTCAGAAAGTGGAACAGTGTTCTCCGTGAGCAACTTCATCCACATGGTTTTTTGTCATATAAACTCTTTAGTTGTGAGCAAAAACAGAGACCAGAGTTCCAAATACTCTCACTTAGCACATTCACTTTTCAAAAACTCTGTTTTCAGACTTGAAACATTTAATGATTTCTTTAGTCATAACTAAAGTACAGTCTTCCAGGCTGGAAAAATGAAAAAATATTTATATGTACATATGTTCCCAATCCAAATTTTTTATACCATAAAGAATAAAAAGGAGGCCATGCCACCCACAGTCTGTGTACAGTTAAAAAATTTGTTGCTTGGGCTTAGATTGGACTCTGCTTTCTTTTTGTGGTAATGTTGTGTCCAAATTAGAATCTCTTGTAAGTCTTACAGTAACGATGACATCTGCAATACCAGCTACAACCACAATATTATTTTATATACTACCAGCACAGGCCAATAAATGTAAGTATCAATAGTCCTCTAAGCTGGAGAAAGAAGGAGAAAAAAAGGAAAAAGTGGTTACAGGCTGTCAGGCAGGAGTATTGGTCTTCAAGGGAGTATTGGTCAGCAAAGAGGATATCATGATAGTGTTGTTCAAGAGGCCCCCTGGGGGGCCTGCTCCTGCTCTGCTGTATTGTATTCCCCTCTGGAATGTTTAGTTTAGGGGGAACTGTTGGCAGAAGCATTGGGGGAAATGTAAGTTGCCTGTTTTAAAGTACTCTCAAACATTACTTAGCTCCTCAGGGGCAGGCTCTAGCACACCTTTTCAGAGCACCTACACTGATCCAATCTGTCCTTAAGGTGACATTAATAATTAATGTTAGAAAGATGAGACTTCTGAAAGACTTTTCTGCCTTTGAGGGAAGGTGGAATTTGTAGGTACTAGCCTTCAGGATGCTTGTAGGAGACAGCATCAAGATAATTATTCCACTTAGGAACTGTTTCTAAGAGGTTTAAACATTTTAGCTTTGGAGGATTAACAAAGGAAAAGGAAACTTTGTTGAAGTAGTTCAAGGAAAAAAGATTATTTGTTTTCTAGTTAGGCATAAGAAGATCCTGCAAAGCATAAGGTATGACTATGCAAGGCTAATAATGTGGGGAACAGTAGCTAGGATAATGATCTAAACAGACAAGTAAGTCAGTATCTTGACAGCGAGCAAAATGTGACAGGCTTTGAGAATGAAAAGTAGTATCTCCTATGAGATGGGAGAGATATGGAAGAAGAGAAGAGAGGCCAAAAATAGCTCAGAAAACAGTCTTTTCTTCAGAGAAATCTCATTGGATATGGGAAGGGCAACACTACCTTTGTCGGAGCTGGAAAGGTGCTTTCATTGAGATAGGATAGATGTTCAGTTGTGAGGAGACTTTGGTCATACCTGTCAGGAGGGCTCCATACCCAAGTGTAGAGTCTTGTTACTTCCCTTGACCTGTCTTGCCTAAGAGTGACCACGGTGCTGAGTGATGCACAGCTATGCAGCGCCTTAATTATGAGCAGACATTGGCTTATTAAGAAAGTGCTTGGTTTAGCATCTAGTGAACTGCTGTTAACTTGAGCTACCATGGCTCTTCTATACTATTTGTTTGAGCATTTGGAAGAGTCATGCTTCAACCTAGCTGTCTTGGTGTGGTTTCCTCATGCTAAGTCTTACATCTCATTTGGTCTAGCAACCCAGTTGATAGAAACTAAAGATCTTCTCGTGTGTTAGGAAAAAGACTTAAGTTATATCCTTGACTCGTATTTTGAGCTAACTGGCTGAGAAAGAAAGTTTTAGTGTATAGGAAAGGATAGGCTGTCTGTTTGATTCATAATGCATTGGAGATGATGGCTACATATACATGAGGATATGTCAGAGAGGCGGGCTGAGATTTCAGTTTGGACATAAGGAGATTAGTCTGGAGTAGACTAGTATATCTCTGAGTCATTAGCAAACAGATGGTAGTTGAATTTGTATTTGCTGATGAGATCACACAGAAACAAGGTGTAGAGAGAAGAGAGAAGGAAAACAAGGACAGAAAACCCACACAGTAATTTGAATAGTGGATGAAAAGGATGTTGTCAAATATACTACCTTAGTAATCAGGTGAAGAGAGAATTGATGAAGATATAGACATACCGAATTCTAAGAAGAGCTCTATGTTAGGTCCAAGTGCATGAAAATGGTGTCTTCCTAAACTTTAGTTTTGAGAGGTTGAGGAATTAATAATTTCATGTGGTCCTGAAGAAGGGCAAGATTAAATCAGAGAAAACAAGTTGTTTCAAAGGGATTTCTAAGTGTTACAGTAACTCTAATACTCTTCTCATGTTCTCATTCTCCTTCCATAAAGAATGAGCTGATAGCTGAGTTGAAAATGAAATAGAGGGAAATGTAGAGGGTATGTAAAATCATACATACCATTTCTAACATGGCAAAGACTAATCCATAAATAGAGGGATAAATTGTCAGAAGAGAGAAAACAGGACAAGAGCACAGATCATGAGAAAAATGGTGAGAAGTTATGATACTGATAATGAAAGAAATTGGATGGCTGGGTGAAATGGAGACATTGAAGCAGCTAGAGGACTAAAACAAGGCAAACACAAGAAACTTTTGAATCCATGGTCAGGAAAAAAAAAGGTAAAGGGTTAATGGTTAAAGGAGGAAATAAAGAGGAGTAAAGCTAAAGCAAAGGTAATCTTAAGTAGGTCTTTCAAAATTGTCATAAGCACCTCTTCTGGCTAGGGTACTTGAGGTTTTTATTCCTTATTAGATACTGCTCCTAACTGAAGTTTAGACCACTCTTGTGGTAGTGGAAGCTTCAAAAATAGAGAACAAAATATATTGAAATAAAGAATCAAACATGTCAGCAAGAGCAGTTAGTCAAGTGTCTTACATCTTTTTTTTTCATCCTACCTTGAGACTGCTTGGTTGGACTTAAATTCTGCCGGGTTGCCAGATGAAAGAGATTTCAAAGATAGAATCAGTCCTTCTATCTTGACTTTGAATGTTTGGCTTACCTTTTAATAGCAGGGTCTTCACAAGAAGTGTTAACAGGAATGAGAGGAAAAGGGGGAGAATGCACAGATAACCAGGTGCGCAATAATCAGTGCTTTAAAAATAATCACTGTCAACAAATTACACTTAGACTCAAAGAGTCCTTGACTGAAGTGACTTAATCTCTAGAGATATATTCACTTTGGCAGGTGCTCCAAGAAATGAGTTTGTATGGCTTACACTAACTGAACTCTCGGGTACGCTTCACCAGCTCATAAGAAAAGGGTCCTTCAATAAAGACAGAGAGGATTTCTGTGGTTTTTTTATCAGGAAGATGTTGCTGCAGTTTCCTGAGTTCTGATGGTGGGCTCACTGAATGTGCTAAGCTGGAAAGTAGTAACTGTGACAGTCCCAGTAGAACACCTGGGATGCAAATAATCTTGTGAAGTCCACATTTATATTTTATTTTCCCAATAGATATGGAGAAATAGCTTCTGCCACACCTCAAAATATTTCTTCAGAGTAGATGAATTTCACCTATGTACCTCAATCACTGAATGTGTACCTATCCGCACTTCAGGGGTCTTCTTACTCAGGAATTCCTTACAGTGAGTGGTCTGTACTGGCCTGCAGAGGGAGACGGTCTGTTTAGGTGCTTGCCAGATTTCACAGCTAGTTATCTCCCTGTATTAACTGAAAAAGAATTTGATAGTCTGGTTTAAGCAAACTGTGTGACAATGTTATGTTTTAAATTACTTAAATGTCCCTAAACTGTTTCCTTAAGTGTTTTTTCTTTTGTATGTTAATCTGCTTCTAAGTCCTACTTTAGTCTCATGATGTGGCTGCATCTGGGGTGTGCATGTGCAGATACACTGAAATGATTTCTTCCCCGTTTATGTATACTAACCTTTCAGTAGAGGAGAAAAAAAAAAAGAGGGTTATTACCCTTTTTTTCAAAGGCAAACAGCCTTGCACTTACTGCAAAGTAACAGAGTACTCATGAATGCTTACTGCAATTATCAATTGGAGCCTTGCTAACCGGAGCTAAATGGCAGCCTTTCCACTGACTTCACTGATGACAGGCTCGTGTCCTATATGAGTAATAAATCCAGGATTTTGATTGAGCAGGAAGGAGTTATAAAATCAAAGTATCAGTTGCACTGAAGTTGCAGTTACAATGCAGCAATACTCCCAGCAGCTGTGTATAAGTATGGGACAAGAATAACCTGCTGGTGGAATTTTGCACCTGTAAAGGAAGAATGTGATGTGCTCTTCCTGCAGTAGCCCATTATCAATAATATCTCCCTTCACAGGAAAAATCTAAGAGGTCCATCAACAGAATGGAGTCATTAGGAAATGATCATGTACTCTCATTTCTCTACTCACATATTGACCAAGCTAGATAGGGACCATCTAAATCTTTGAAATGCAAACATTGCTAGCATTGACCCATCAGCATAACCTCAATTATCTTCCCAAATACTGGATGGCCTGACACTGGACAGTGATTGGCTTTGCTAATACCATCCAAAGATGGGGTTTTGAGAAAGAGCCTAACTGCTGCTTAAGTAAAGCTGGCAAAATGCCTTTCTGAAGAGAGGCATAATGATATTCATAAATAATGAGATTAAGTGTCTTCCTGCTTGCTTTAACTAGTCATGATTTTTTTTCATTTGGAAAAAAGGCAGAACCATGTTCTACCCTTCATGCATGAAACTAAGAGAGGTCTAGCCTTTTTTACTGAATTAATTTTTTGTTCTTTGTCATCTCATTCCCTTCTTGAACGGCATTTTTAGCCAGCTGTTCTAAAACAGCAAGTTCCAAGCAGTGATGATCTCTCCTCCCTACTTACTCCTTTACAGTTCTTCTACTTTCTAAGTTGCCATTGCCTTTCCTCTCCCAGCTTCTAAATTAGAGTTCCTCTCTGTCTAAAAAAGATGCACAGGAGGGGCTTTTCTTCTTGAGGACATCAGTAACCTAGTCTGTCTGCGGGACTTCTACACACTAAGATCAGAACTCAACACAGAAATAACCTGCTTCTCAGATTCACCTTTCCCTGTATAAAGTCTCTATATCTCTGTTCTAGGGAGCTTAACTCCCAGACTACAGATCTGAAAAAATCAAATGAGATCTGATTGAATTCAAGATAGCATCACTGTCATTTTTCACATGGACAGATTTCCGATTAAATTAGTTATCATCAGTTCTTTGTAGTACATACAAGTCATGTTTACCTGGCATTGCCTTAAATCTCTGTATTTTCGGCCCTCCATAATATGGTAGTAAAATGGAGTGAAAGAAGATCAAAACAAGGATTTTCACCAGCATCTATTCTAACCATGCAATAATTTCATGTCTTCAAATATTTTTTAAGGAAATTAGTAGGTAATTGATCACTTCAAAATTTTATTAATATTTGTGGTGACTAGTGTTAGAAAAAAATCAAGAACTAGAAATTCTGAGTGTGGTTATCTGTGGTCCTTCCTCGTGGGAACATGAGTCTTCTGAAATAGGAAGCATAAGAGTTCTTAAAAGATTTTGGGAAATAGATCAAAATTCATTTGATCAAAAAGCCCCCACACATTCTCATGGCGACGTCCTAAAATCAGCGTGAAAAACTGGGAGGGACCTGCCAAATCATAGGGATTCTTAGGTCCATGAGATTGAACTGGATCACTTCATTACAGGCTAAAAAAGTTATTGAAAACTTAATGGAATATTGCCAATTTAGAGTTTGTTGGAAATAGGTGTGTCGGTTTCAAAAGACCTTAATGAAGTTATGTGGTGTGATATTTTTTCTCCCACAGGACTTTGGTCCTCAAACATTTATTATTACTTTATTTTCATTTAGAATATTCAGAATTGGGTGATAAAGGTGTTAGTGTATTCCTAGTTCATAGTATGTGCAGGAGGCATTCACATTGTTCCAGGTCCTGACATTAAGAGGTTTTGCTGCCTGTATATCAATGAAGACATGTAGAGATTTGGACCCATTTTGCCCAATTTTAGGCCCCTAGCTGAGAGACAGCAAGAATTCAGATAGTGTCTGATCATGATCTGTGAGTATGTTCTGTGTTTGCTGTATAGGTAGCTTGCAGGAATTATGTGCTAACATTAGGTGGTTGGCCTTGGTCCTCTTAAGTGGATGAGTGACTATCCTTAGTCATCCATCCCAAGAGAGAGCATATACTTTGTCATCTCAGCTGGACTGCTGTGCTTTCCACAGCAGGAAAAAAGGCCTTGGGAGTTGGGGAGTAAGATATGATCCCTAGCACAGGAGGAAAGCAATTCCTGGTATCTTTTTTATTTTGCATGTACACCTGACAAGAGTCATTGTCTTTTGTTCCATTGGTTTTAAAATGCAGTCTATTGCAAAATAAGAAAATGTGTTCTTTTGTGAGATAGGTGATTTGCTTAAGGTTTGCAGTGAAAACAAGAGCACGTAATACAGTCAGTACTGAATTGATTTGTTATACTTAAAGCTTCTCGGGCAGATTTTCAAAGGCAGAAGGGAGTTAGGAGCCAAACTTCCTTTGGTGTTCAATGCGTGTTCAGCATCTAGCTGCCTATTTCTGCTTTTGAAATCTTCTCTGAATACTAGTAAGTGGTTGAATTGTAATGGATAAACCAACAAAAAAATGACAATCTGTCTTTTTCTGACTATTAAAAAGATACTCCTTTGAAGAACAAAGTTTGTAAAACAGAAAAAGAAATATCAGTGGACCTCTGCTCACTGTGGGCTCTATTCATGCCTTAAAGCACTCACAGAGCCTGCATTAATATTGAGAATTATTCAGACATATAAAGGGTGTGTTGATAATATATTCTTGCGGTTGCTTGGAATAGGTCTCTGTGAGAATCAGGCTGTAGGTGGGGTTTACATATGTTACGTTTTTAATAGCAAGACTCAGCTTTTTAAGGAAAATTCTGTTTATTATGAGCATAGTCCTTTTCTTATAGGTGTCTGTGGTAGGCTGAAACCTCCCTGGCTCAGTGCCCCAGGCCAGCCTCCTCCAGAGGCACAGCAGCATCCAGACCAACAGGTCTGGATGCACCACACAGCTCACATGCTCTGATGATCTCTCTTATTCTTCACCCAAAAAAAGCTACAGGGCTCCTATCCCAGCCTTGAAAGGGCAGCTTCCACTTCCCCACTGCTATTACCAAACAGTAAATACAGCAGAATGCATTGCCACTGAAGATAAACTAAGTGAACTGTTACATTCAGATTTCGCAGCCGGAGCAAACCTCAAGGACATGTACCCAGAACAACCACCAGTAATGAAAGCTGAGATCTGACTTTAGGGTACAGCTGCCTTTGTCACTAAGAAGGCAATGCTTGTGCAATTAGTCATACAGGGCAGGATACCACAGTACCAGTTCTGCACACCTGATTCTGAAAAGACGTGGCCCCTTGCACTGCTCACTGGGGTTTGGCTCAGCTCTATGTGTCCAATTTAGAGGCAGCATCACCTGTTAGAGTCAGTTTTGATGATTACCTGTATTTTAAAATTATGATAATATTTTGATCCCTATTGAAAACTAATTGATCAAAATTGTTTTGTTTTCTTTGATTTTGTTAATACATAGTTCTGTAGACTACTTTTTAATGTATATTTTCTCAGATCCATCTTGGTCACACTGTGGGCCATCCATTCTCAAACAATCTGGTCACCTTTGGAGCAGACACATTTTTATATAACCTGGTCATCTGTGGACTATCCTAGTGGGAATGGGGTTTTTTTCAGATATGGACCAACATTCTTCTAAGACACTGCACCTGAGTGATGGGGTTTTCCAATCACGATTCCAGGGAGCCTTAATATATTCATGCTGGCCTATATTCTTAATTTAAAATTTCAAGAATTCTTAGAGTTTGTAGAAATTCAAGTTGCCTAACTGTATCTTCAGTCATTTTCTCACTTCTTGCTATTAATATCTCAAAAATCTACCCAAATATGGCAATGTTTACAGTAATTAACAAAAAAGTTTACTTCAATTTTTTTTATTCTCTTCAATCTGCAAAGAACCCCCTCTCTATAACATCTGTTCCAGATATTTCTCATATACTTGGAAAATGCAGCTACTTCCACAATAGTGACCAAAAGATGGAACATCTGCAAGAAGACTGGAGAGGAACTTTTGACAAGAAATTGTAGTAATAGGACAAGAGGGAATAGCTTCAAACTGAAAGACAGTAAGATTAGATATTAGGAAGAAATTATTTACTGTGAGGGCAGTGAGGTTCTGGAACAAGTTTCCCAGAGAAATTGTAGATGACCAATCCCTGGCCAGGATGGATGGAGCTCTGAGCAACCTGGTCTAGCAGAAGGTGTCCCTGTCTGTGGCAGGGTGGTTGGGTCTAGGTGTCTTTTAAGGTCCTCTCCATCCAAAACCATTGTATGATTCCATGGTTCAATGCATTTCCGACTATAACATTTCCTGGACAGCACCAGCTGTTCTAGGCAGAGGTGTAAGCCTGAGTACATTTATTTGAACCATGAGAGGAACTGTAGTTCTTTGATGTTGATCAGTTTTATAGTGGAAACTTATGTGTACTCTGATATCACAAAGAGCACTTCAAAGGTTAAGCGAGGTTTTGACTGACAAAATATTCAGATATATTCTTCTTTCTTATATTTCATAGAATCATCGAGGTTGGAAAAGATCCTAAAGATCATCAAGTCCAGATGTAAACATACACTGCCAAACCCATGTCTCTAACACCATGTCTACAAATTGGTTTCTGAATAGTTTAACTTCCAACAAACGCAAAGTGCCCAAAACAAAAACAACCCATGGACAAGCACCATAATTATGTTGTGAATTGAATTTGATCATTATTTCTTAAAATGTAAGGTGTGTTTGCTTTTTTCCACAGGTTTTCCCTGAATCCTCTTATACAAAGAAAACAGAGTCACTGTTTCTGAGCTACAGAAATACCTTCTGTATTCAGTTACGGTTTTATTGATTATTAAATTAAGGTGATCTATATTGTTATCTGTCACAAGTGACTCACACCTCTGTACCTTTATCATTTTTTCCTATCCTAAGCAAAATTAGAAATTAGCTTTTTGGATATTTTAAATTTTGATTTTTTTTAAGGAGAATTTGACATTATTCAATGGCATTGATTCTGCAAGACAGGTCTGAGTCATGGGGAATGGGACTGAAGGATACTTGGCTGTATTCATAGGGCTATTTATAGTATTTTTGTGATTTCCACAAGTTACTGTAAAGTCTAAGTTCCATTTTGATGTCTGCTTTATATGTAAAGATATGCAAATACTGTGTTTACAAAGTCCACCAGCTTTCATCTGTTTACATATTAAGACTGCTTCATTCAGGTAGATTAATCTTCCTAGAATTGCAGCTATATCCGATACATCAGTTTGAAGTTCTTCTGTTTGGAATAGCATCCAGATTTAAAAGTGTAGAATAAATGACCTTTTCTTACAATTCTTCTACTAAGAAATATGAATGTGGAGATCTGCACTTTTTCTGGCATAGAAAAAGACATAGATCTCATCTGGAGAACAGGAGATGATTTGTGTACTGTGAAAGCACTGCTCGCTTTAAATGTCTGTGAAACAATGTGCAGTCAAGGACAGAGTTTTACCCACCCTGAGGATCTGAGACAGTTTATTAGTTTTTACACATCTATAAACATAATTACTAAAAATTGCACTTGGAGTTGGGCTTGAGAATTTTTCTGTGTCAGAAATCTGCATTTGAAAATGGTAGTGTTGTGTGCCTACATTATGCTTAGTATTATATATCTAAAATTTCTATGGGTGTCATTGCTGTTCCCATGAGCTCTGTGTGCAGATAAGAAGCAGTAAGCACCTTCATGAAATTGTGATATTGCCTTTTCTGGTACAAATTGAGGGCAATGGAGTTCAGATCAATGGAGTTGTGACCATTTACTCTTAAAGGAAATTTACTTCATAGCCTTCTCCAGTTGATATAGCAAGAAAACACCTCAAAAATATGTCATTTTCTTTATGCTCTTAAGTCTAAGAAAAATCAGCGACCGTTTTGATATATTTTTGTTTCCCAATCTGCTTCTATGATCAATGCAGGGACAAGAACTTTAGGTGACAGAAATTGAAAAATCAAGTCCATTAATTTTTCAGGAACAATGCTAATTTACGTGACTTGCATATTCCTGTCCCAAAACACATAGACTGGAAAAAATTTTCCTATCCCTCGGCAGTAGCTTTATAATGCATGTCTCACTGTACTGCTGTCATTTAATTCCTGTTCACCTAAAATTTAGCATGATACAAAACATTTATTTCTTATACTCAAAAGGAATCAGCTCCTTTATGTCTTGCTCTGACTGCTCTTGAATGAGATGCTTACCAGTTCTCCATTCTTGAAAGCACTTAAGCACTTGCTTATTTTTACTGGAGTGTCCTTCATGATGTTTGTGTATTAGCTTACTCATACACAAGTATTTGCAAGAGTGGAACCAAGAAGAATATGTGAGACAAAGTTTAAAAGGTGGAAATTGCATTGGAAGAACACAGGCAACTCAAACAGCCAGATATTCCATAATAATAATTTTGCTAGGTTTGCCCCAAAAGCATGAAAATAAGAAAAATACCCCACTATAAATTCACATTCCTTCTGGAGTTGTGTCCCCTTTGAAGTAATTATTGAATACACCTGGGTTATGTTGGAATAGCATTGAAAGCCAAGTTCCTCTGTTAGACTGAGATGTCAGAAAACTTACCTATGTGAGTTATGCATGTTATAATATTCCACTAGGTTTAAATCCCCCTAGCACAGAGAGATCAGGGTTGAAGATCCATTGTGCTGGGGGCACACTTTGTCAGTTCATTAATGATAAGGCCCCCCTATTGTCATTATTGTCATTATTTTTGATCAGCTATTTAAGACCTTAACTATTGAAATGACCAAATCTGAGTACTAATTGTATTTACTCTTGCTTAAATTTTCTAAAAAAAATCCCAGCCCGAACTTTCCAAACTGATTATGTATTTGTCAATAAAGTGTAATCTGAGTTGGTGCCTAAATTTCCATGTTAGCACAATTAACTCATGTCCCTCTTAGCAGCTGGACCTTGCAGAGAGGCTTAGCAGGATCTGTCTCCTTGGAGCACATCTCTCACCCTGTGTATTGTACCTTGGCAGGTAGGCATGAGCACAGGACTCTATGTGCAGCTCAAGGTGTACCACCTGAAAATTGTCATTGGAAGGACTACATCATGATTTTATAATAAGAGACTTCTGCCCCAGACAAAACCTGGTTGCAATACACTTTCAAGGCATGCATAACCTGAGCTGCTGCTTTTCTCGCAGTAGGAGTTTCACTATAACTTGTGATCACTGACCTCCATAGACTGATTCTGATTTACAGTGATATAAATTAGAATTTGGTAAGAATCCAGGCTCTCCAATTCAGGTACAGTAATATTTGTATTTGTATTTTATCAAATCCCTTAGACCTTGGGGATTTTTTTTGCCCCAAGTTAATATTTGGGGCTCCTCTGAACAGTGCAAAATCTTCTATCTCTTTTGCAGATTTTTAATCCAGTCTTTCATTGCAATATGAATCTGAACTGTCTTGTTTTACTTTGTTTGATATAAAATGTGCATTGCTCTGAGTCACTGTTGTGGAAGAGTCACTAACAAAGATATAATTCGAATAATTTGTAATAAGTTACCTTTTCAAATTGTGACTGATTCATTCTTTGCAAGTGCAGGGCTCAAATAATTTGTATTGCAATTAGTTTGTTTTTGTAAATAAATTGAGGGCTTTTGTCTGATCATTTAAAAAGTCTTTTAAAATTCTTCTGCCTGGGAAATGTCTGGAAGGTGATGAATACAGAACTATTACTGTGTAATGTACATATTTCTCGTTTATATTCTTGGTCAAATTGCAGTTAAGGTTGCCATAGTAACTAATACCCTATACAAAACACATGACAAGAACAAAACATTGAAAATAGCCTGAGCAATAGAAAACATGAAAGGAGTCTTTTAGGGTGTGGTAACCTTTGTATCACAGATGTAAGAGCATTGAGAAGGTTCTTGCTGGTGGGGCTCAGAGGATGAAGGAGCTGAGACTCTGCTGAGGAATTTGAAACACAACTAAAGACACCTGCTCTGTCAACAGCCTCATTCCTTCTTTGCAATACCTTCTGCTTTCTTTTTTGAGACACGTGATGACATTTCTCTGTTTGTCTGTCATTGCCTACAAATAGAATGAGTTGTAGGCATCCGTAAACAGCCTGCAGCGTGACACAGCCTCCAATCACATCTCTGCCATTATCCTAAATGAGCTTGGCACCATGAAAGATAGATGCCCCAGAGAAAAATAAAAGATAACAATGAGATGGGTGGAACAGCAGAACTAGGTGAAAGATTACGAAGCTGCATAAAATATTGGGGAAGCAAAAAATGGTAGAGCCCAGGGCAGGTGGGAGTAAGAAATGGGACTAGGAAAGAAGTAAAAGACACATAACACATAAAATTAAGAAAACAGGGAGAAGGTGAAAGAAAAGAAGTGTACAGGGTATACCACAAATGAAGATATAGGCAGACAGAAAGCCTTTGGTTTGAAAAAGGCAGTAGATGTTTCGGTTACAGGAAGGATGGCTTGAAGGGCTCTCATACCACCTGGTACAAGCAGGAGTGTTCATGAGTTCCCAAAATAAAAGAAGGGAAGATTCAATCATATACACGACAGCCATGGACAATTGTTGGAAACTTTTAGTGGGCTTGATCAGCAAGCAGCAAAGGAAGTAATTCTTCAGCTGTCAGAAATAAATATGAACACAATCACTACGGTTTTCTGCTACAAAAGCTCTCTTTCAGTTTTGGGCTTTGGGAAAGATTCACTTGCTCCCATCTCATGGTCTGAAGAGAAGTTGTCTATGGTATTTCTCAAAGGCCGAGGAACTCAGACAGGTACATTCATAGGAATGTTTCCCATACCCAGTACTCACCAACTGTACTAGAACAGGAAAATTCCTCTCCTCGTTCCTCATTCACCCCTCCTCTGCTGGCTGTCTTTTCACTATTCCACACTTTTTTTAAAAAAGGATTCTTCTTTTAGCTGTCCAGGTCAGTCACGCTTCCTCCCCTCTTAGCTCCTTCTTCTGTCTGTGAAAGGCAACATTAGCTTTTCTATACCATAAGGGATCCATCAGCATGCAGTTTTAGAGCCACAGAAGGCTTGGAAGTATGCCACTGGGGAGGAAGTCTGTCCCCAGGAGCTGCTAAGAACTGTCAAACTGCCTTTCTGCAGAACCTGGAGCTGCTCAGGGTAACAACCAGTTTGAAAAGTAAAAGTCGTGCCTGTTTTCTCTCTGCAAAATCTCCAGCTAGTTTCTCAGTGCTCTAAATTTGAAAAAAAAAAAAAAAATCATAAATTTTGATACAAAAATTGTATATTTTGCACTTCAAGAGAAAAAAATTCAAAAAGAAAAAAAGATTAAAACCTAGCATGTTCTATCTATCAGTTTTCATGGAGAAAAGACAAAATAATCATCTTGTTTGGTTAAGATAAATTTAATTATATTTTAAGGCTTGAAAACATTGTGTTTGAGAGCTCAAAAACCTGGTAAGTACTTTTAATACATTTTTGAAAATAAGCAGTACTAGAAAAAACTGTGTAAAATAAATTTATAATTTGACTTATGATACTCATTATCTTGATCTAGCACTCATGATCCAAAACCTATTCGAGTAAGTGAGAGCCCTCTATTGACCAAAATGGGTTCCACCTCAGGCTCTGACTGAGCTCATTTTATATGTACAAAAGGCATCTCATGAGCATCAGGAAAACAGGTGAAAAATGCTAATTGTTTTTTATGTGATATATGAAGAATCAACTGTGAAACAGGAAACTTGAAGAACTGGCATGTCTATTTAGAAATTTTAGGGAAAGTGACTTGATTTTTTAGTTCCTGTAAAGCACCACGTTTAAACCTTTCAGCTGCTACATTTCTAGAGCTGGATCAAATTGGCCTCTCTGTATATTCTAGAGCTAAGATTCCTCATTATGGAATTCTCTAGGTTTTTTTTGTTTTGTTTTTTTTTTTAAATTTGTGAAAGGTCAATTGTCAATTGTCAGTTATCAATTATCTGCTGTTTTCCTTCTTTCCTCCTCTTCCATCCCAGTTTGGCAATTTATTCTATAGAGTACTTGGGTTAAATTCACTTTTTTCTAAAAGATCAACCAAAATCAAGAAAAGTGAAAGCGTTGGGCTATTTTTGGTTTTAACTATCATGAACAAAATATTTGGGAACATCGTGTGTGGCTACACAGAAGTGCAAACAACATTTAATTACTTTTAGTTTTCTTATTGTGTTTATTAAAAAAGATGGTTTCTTTCTGACATACATGTTGTATGAGTTCCAACAAGAGAGGATCATGCCAACACTATTTATCTTCCTCATTTTCAAATGAAAGAAAGCATGAAGAACCTTTGTGTACAACCTTTCAATGTACAACATTTGCAGTCATACTTTGCAATGGTATCAGGATAGTAATTTAATTTCTCTAAAAAGTGGTCCCTTGATTCCCTCGTCTATCTCTCATTCCTTTAAGATTGCACTGGACAGAGAGAAAGCTGATGCCAAATTATCATGTCTCATCTTAGTTACTTGTTCAAAATGTTTCCTTTCCAAACCTCTCCTGTTACGCTGAAAAAACACTGTGTGGTTGCTGTAATTGGCACCAAAAAAAGCATTGTAGTACAGAAAAAGTACTTCCACAGAAAAATGAAAAATTTCTCTGAATTCAGAAACATAGAGGGGACGTCTCTCACTGAGAAGGAAAAAAACCCCACATCTGGGAGGTCAATCTAGCACCACAGGACTTTGAGAATGAATTTTTTAATTTTGTTTAGTCCATAAGTCTCATGCAACCTTTTTTTGTCTGTTATAACCTCAGTTCCCGCAGTGCACACTGGCGGCAGTGGCCTTCCCTTGGTGCCCAGGGAAGGTGGCTGTGTACACGGATGCGCGCAGACAGACACAGGCTCATGGCTGAGCACACAGCTGGCCAGACACCAAGCAGCAGCTCTGCAGAGCCACGCAGCTCCATCAGCTTAGTGTTGTCCCAGGGCTGAGAAACTCTGGAAAGACTCAAACTGCACTAGAGCACTAGAGCATGGCGGTACTCTCATATGACAACATAAATTATGGGATAGCACTGACTGGCAGTAGTGTGAGCAGAGGAGCCCTGTTGTCCTACCCCCATCACATTTGTACAGAGCAACCTGGAAAGTACTGCTGCAGTGGGAAATGTAAATATCTACAACCTTCCCCTAATGGGGCCATGGGGACTAGTATATCCCTTTGCACAGGTCTCCTTCAGACCCTGTTTCTGTGAGGTTTTCAAGGCATCAGTATTACTGGCCTTTTTATGCCTGGCTTATATCTCTGCTTATCTCTGTCTATCTATTTCCCTTACATCCTCAGATGCCTGGGAAAGTTTCCTGTCTTCTGTCATAGTGGATTGCTGTTTGCACTTTTACAAGACAGTTGAAGGATGACTCTGGAAATTATTCCTTCTCCTGTTCCTTTGGGTAGTTAACTCACAAGGATATAATTTTGGAATAGATCTTGTTTATTAGCTGGTCAAGCTTCACAGCAAAGTCGGTTGGACTTTTTTTTGCTCCCACGAGGTTGCATAAATGCTACCCCAGGATTTAATCCCCTGACAGTTAGAGATTTTATTTTCCAAGATAAATTTATCCCTGATTGGTTTTTCCCATTTGAGAACAAGTTCCTGACAGATTTTGGATTACTTTAGTACTCAAGGTCACCAACTGTTCATACATCATATTGCTGTTTCCTTCTCCTTCATCGGTCTTTTGTGGTGTAATCTCCAGATTCCACATTCTCCTATTTTTTTGTACTAAGGTCACGGATGATGGTATTTAACAAAATTATTTACAAGACTGATCCCTAGGTCCCTGAGGTCTCACTCAGGAGCCGTGATGACAGCTCATATCCCAATATCGTACATGCGAAGCCACAGAGTGTCACTTTGCATTTACCTACGTTTCAAGTCTACTTAATTTCATCTGCTATTTTTTTGCCAGTCACTCACTTTCACAAGAGTCTTTGCCATTTCTTCACAGAATTCACACATCATCTTTACAACTGTGAGAAACTTGGCACCATCAGCAAACTTTGTTTCCAGTTGTTGTTGTTGTCTTCTTGGTTTTCACCCTCTTTTTCAGCTGAATAGCCCAAAGATTGAAGCACAGATCTCTATAGGTATCCAGTAGTGTCCTGCCTGCACAACAAGGACATAGTGTTCTTTGTTTCTTATCTTTTAATCAATTATTCACCTCTTTAAAGACCTATACTTTCTTCTGGTGGTTGCTTAGCTTCTGTAAGAGCCTTTGAAGCAGACTTCTGCTACTGCATTCTTGAAATCCAAGTATAGTATATCAATCAAATCTCCCTTATCAGCTTCACTATTAACCCCTCCAAAGAGCTTCGGCTGTGAGGCAAGAACTAATACCTCCCCTTCAGCCCAATACTTCTCCTTTCATCCAAACCTCATGTTATGTCTCCTTTGCATTGTTCCTTAGAAACTAAAACAGGGATTTTTAAAAAAAAAAAAAACCCACTGTTCATCTAAAAGTCAACCTAAATTTAAAAAAGAAGATGTTAAATAGAAGTTTAACAAATGCCAAAAGTAAAACAAGAATTTTATTTGATTTTTAGTAATATTTTGGAATATTTTAAAATAATCCTTTTGATGTAAAAATATCAATATTACTTCACTAGTTCAGAAAAAAAACCAACTCCTGTTGATGCCTTTTCCTGGTCTTAAAATCAAGAGTCAAACACGGTTAGAAGGGAAAAGGGATTTTACCTTGGTATTTATTTTAAGGATCCTTAGGTGCACTACGTCCAGGTCAAATGCACCTCAGTGTACGCAGTAAAAAGCCTCTTCCCCCGCTCAAAGATCTGGTATAACATAGGTTTTATTAATTAGCATATGTATCATAAATTCCCCAATGAGAGGCTAACATGAGCCCCCCTCCCCGAGGAACCTTCCCCTGGATGGTTCTATCTTAGTTTACAAAATGTGTTCTGGAGAGGACCTTGGGGTCTGGGGCATGTTGACCCCTAACTACGAAACCTCTAAAATATTTAGTCTCCCAGCTTAATAAACAAGTCCAAGAATGTAGGCAAAAAACACTAAGGAATACAGAAGCTGCAAAAAGGCACAAAAAGGGGTTTAAAAGAAAAGGCAAAAAATCATCATGGCATCACTGTGATTTACAATAAAACCAAACTAACTTTCATGCTATATCCAATTTTTCAACAGGAACAAATATAGAAGAAAAACAGTCATGACAGGTATTCTTGTTTTTAGCAAAAAGAGTATTGGAACGTGTATAGCTTCAAATGAATAAAGTAAGTTCTTTCTTCAAACAACATTCTTTCTGCATCTTACATATCATCTTACTATCATTGTGCTGTCAGCAGTTGTATCCTCTCTTTCTATATTTATATTCTTGTGCCTTGGGATTTATGTACAGAGTCTTACTGTCTTCTCGCATCTTAATTTTCTTTTAATGGAAGTTATTAACTCTTAAATGCACTACACCATTAGCCCCTAAGTCTGTGGTCAAACCTGCTGCAGAGTTTGTGACTGAGTATTTCAGTACCCTGCTGTGTCTTATCCCCTCATTTTTATTTTTCAGAGATATCCAATATGCCTTGTTCTTTCTAAGCAGCTTTGTATTTTAGTTTGTCCAGGTTAGTTTCTAAATATACTGAGCTAGCATATTGTCATTTATAGGTTTTATTCTTTACAGTAACATCTCCAGCAACAGGGAGCAGAACCTGGCATATTTCGAGGGGTGCTTCAACAAAGGCAAGGCAGCTTATTTATTCACTGTATTTATTCAGTGATTTGCATGATGATGTCCATTGCACATTTAGAAGGCTGCAAAATGAGGGGAAGGAGGGGCAGGCTTGGTGTGGATATATCTTTTAGCTGGTTCACTCTCTGTTTTACTCCAGGGCTAAATCACATCCACATCACATATGCATTGATTTGTTTCTGTGCCCTAATCTAGAGCCAAACTATTTTCTTGATAAGGAAAATTATTTGTGGGAGACAAAATGGTTTGCTTCAGGCTTTGAACTTTAGGGAAAGAATATGCATTTAGTTGGTGTGAACTGTTTGGCCAGGAGTGATCCCTTGATGAAGGTCACAAAGGTTATATTACCAAGGAAAAAAGAGAAATAATACTCTTTATACGTGCCCTGTTCTGGTATATGAAACTATATATGGCATCAAGAAGTGGGGAATATAAAATACAACATTTAATTAATCTGTCCTATTTACAGTCATTTGTAGTCTCTATTTCACTGGAAAAAAGGAAATGAGATCCCAAGTTTAGATATTTTTATAGAACCATTGATTGCATCATGAATCACACCTTTTGCTAGACCAGGTTGCTCAGGGCCCTATCCCACCTGGCCTTGAATACTTCCAGGGATGGGGCATCCACATTCCTGGGCAACCTGTTTCATTGCCTCACCAACCTGGCAGTAAAGAATTTCTTCCTAATATCTAATTTAAATCTACCCTCTTTCAGTTTAAAGCCATTCCCGCTTGTCCTATCCCTATATGCCCTTCTAAAAAGTCCCACTCTTGCCTTCTTCTAGCCCCCTTTAGGTACTGGAAGGTGCCTCAAGGTCTTCCTGGAGCCTTCTCTTCTCCATGCTGAACAAGCCCAACCCTCTCAGCTTGTCTTCCTTGGAGAAGTACTTCAGCCCTTGGATCTTCTTCCTCTCCTCCACTGGCCAGTAAAATCATATGCCTCCTCTAGTGTATTCCCCATGCTGCTGTGTGCTTGCACATGGACATTAACATTGGATCCTCAGTGAAGCTAAGTTACTGGATGGTGTGGCTGGAATTCCTTTGTTCTGCTCTGAAAGTGCTCTTGAGCTGACCTGTGATCCCTCTTCAGGCTGTGGGCATCCATTGCTGGCACTGGCACCAACCTGGTGGGAGTGGGATGGGTTGAGGTTCCTCCAGCAACTTTATTTTGAAGCACTATCATATCAAGCGAAATGCCATTTCAGCTGGAGAGCAGTACACAGAGAGTTAGTAACTACAGATGCTTAGAATAAAAAGCATGGACTACAGAAAGAAAAAGAAGCAAAGTATTTTGTTTACTCAAAACACTGATATTTCACTTCTTTTGAATCTCATAAAAAGTATCAGAATTCCTAACTTGCATACTTTCTCTCCTCAGTCACCAAAAAACCTGAAAGAATTTTCTGTATAATGCTAAGCCAAAAAACCACATTAGATTTGCATTTAGAATATTATATATATAGAAAGTAAAGGATTATTGCAAAATCTTTCAACGCACAGATGTTGTTTGAGGCTTATCAGCTTTACTATAGCAGATAGGTTCTCTTCTTCATACACAGTTTGTAAAGATTTTGCAAGACTCTGTACAAAAAATAGTAAATAATATCATCTGCAGATGTAGGTAAAATATATGGATTTCTTTTATTTTGTTTACCCTTTATGGGCTTAAATGAAAATTAATGTTAGTTTTGTTATAGTCAGCAGATGACAGGTATTCAGATAAAAAGTCTTAGAGGTCCATTCATCTCTAGTTGGTTTTATGACTTGGCTCAGTGCAAATCCCATTTTAATAAAACATTTTGTCATTTTAATAACTGTGGAAAAGCAGACAACAGAAGATCTCTGTCTAATGATTATGTTGCCCATAAGAAAACTGTGGGCTTTGGGGTATTTTTAAAGGGAATCTATTAAAACTCTGTTGCCACAATGAGAAGGGTATGCAGCACCTTAAACCCACACAGACCCCCAGTGGCTTCAGTGAAGTTTGATACAGATGCAAGATTTCACTCATGTAATTTCTTTTTTTTTCCACATCTGGGATCTCGGTGCTTCGAAGTTTGTTTGTGGTTTTTTTGACATTTGGAATGTCAAAAACAGCTCTCTAGTGCTGAGCATTAGCAATACAGAATCTAGCTGGGAATCTACTGAGTAGCATTTTCAGATGAGTGGTTATGAAGACCCTCTTTTACCACTAAATGATATGGACTCCACTATCCACTATTTTACAGGATATCCTTATTCTGTTAAACAACATTGTTCATATGGAACATAGCCTAAATAAATTGTCCAATATTTTATGGGTTTTTTTTTCTTCCCAGTCCTATTTTGCCTTACTGTTTGGGTTGTCCAAAGTCCTATTGATAGTCCCTTACCTATCCACAGGTGGTGAAAATAATCTCTCCTGACTTTGGCACTTGAAAAATTACCTGTCATGGTCCATTCAGCCACCTTAGATTTGCCTTGTAAAGAGTGGAAAGAATCACTGCACATTGAAGTAGAGTGTTGAAGTTAAGTGAGACAAATTTCTATTGGTAGTACATACTCCTCATAGGTGCCTAACCACAAATTCAATTTTTAATTGTTTGGTTAGGTAAAAAGACTGTCTCCAATAGATAAGGTTCCCAGAGACAAGCTATGTATTTAATTAGTATACACACTATATTTTTTTCTTCTAAAACCAGACCATGGTTTATTATTGACTTGAGCTTCATTATATTTATTATTAAATGTGAATATAGGTAATTTCCATGTATTCAGATTTATTTTTTCATCAGTTCATAATGAAAAGTTTTCTATTATCACTGTTGTTAACTTGAGTTCACACTGACGGATCTAATGATGACTCCCTAAACAAGTAGGAAAGAGTTACAAGGCTGGCTGCAAAGTTCACTGTAAGGGTTAGGAATATAAACATGCAAAAAGTCTCACACTGCATAGACTTCAGAGAGAGCCATTTTCTTCTTCTTTTAACATAATATACTTTAATTTGAAGCCCCTGCAAGATGGCTCCTATGCAGTCCTTCATTTACTTGTCAAATTCTACAATCTTCAGTTAACACCGAGTTTTCATCTAAAATGCCATGATGTTTTATAAACAAGTGATATTAGAATATGTCTCTTTGGATTACAAAAGATCAGAGAGTACAATAATAAGTATAGATAAGAGGACTAGATCTGTGCAATTGATGGGGATAAGCAAATTTTCATAGCTTTGTCTAGCTCCTGTGCCCAAAGTTCAACAAATAACAGAAGCATGGGCTTAGTTTCTACTAAATTAAATGAAACTTATTAAATTCAAAAAGGCTATACATTCATAAGCACTTTGTTTTTTACAGGCATTGCTCTCCTTGCAAATACATGCATCTTAGTACAAAAGGAAAAACAAAATAATAACCCAACTCTTGTTTTCTTTGATTGCACAGGCAGTATGCTAATACGGGTACACAGTGCAACCTGAGTTAATGGAGACATCTTTTCCTATTACTGAGCACTGGACTAGTGCAAATGTATATACTGCATATCAACATTACAGAGGCATCTTGTATTTTATTTTGTGTGCAGACATTTCTATCAGCTCAGTCTTACCTAGGGCTTTTGGACAGTTAATAATCTAGAGGTACCATTACAAATCCAGTCGTCTTTTTTGGATCATTGAAAATCTCATATTAGTATTGAATTGTAACAGGTTTGTTTTCTACAGTCTTTGTAGAAACAAAAGTAATGGTGATTTTCAAGAAAATACAATAAATATAGCACAGTTCAGAAGAGGCATCTTTTTGTTATGATTGCAATGATATTCTTAATTTATAGTGAAAATCTCCCTGCTTATAAAAATATCTCTCAAACCACTGCAGAATGTAAAGATGCCTATTGTTTCTGCCTCTAGGACAGTTGATGATTCCTCCTGTTATCCTCAGATAGCTGAATCTGTCAGTATTAAAGCTCTTCTGAATTGCCAGGGTGAGGAAAAGAAACCAGGTAATACTTGCTTCCTATAAACTGTGACTTGATTGCACTGGATGTAGAACAGAAAGAATTCTTGTAATTTTAGGAGAAATGGAACTGCTAAACAACATCTCAACCAAGGAAGTGTTCAGTAACTGAAAAAAGTTATTTTTAGCCAAGAGAAATGTGTGGTTTGTGTTGCTCCATTATCACACATCCTTGCTTGTTTGTTTTCTTGCTTTTTTGGCTTTGTCTTTATATTAGCTACTTTTTGCTCATTTTGATGCACTTATTTCTTTTAGCACCTCAGCACAGGATAGGTGCAATACACCTGTGATGCTTCACCTGTGCATCTGAGCCTCTTTTGCTATATAACTGTAGCGACTCCAAGGAAATCAATGAGAAAGTGATTATACTGAGATTACATTCCAGTCTACTCATTTCAGTTCATGAGAGCTGCACAAGTGAAGGTTCATCGCATCAGATTTTAGATGTCTGAAAGTTTTTTGTCTAGTCTTCTTCTGCAAAGAATGGAGAGAAAAATTATACACAGGGAACAGTTCACATCATCCTGAGCCACAAGATATGAATCCCCCTCTGCAGGTACTTCTTTCTAACCTCTGACTTTAAAGTGAGATGAGATGATTAGTTTTCACTTAAATAAAGCCACACGATAAGTCTATAAATGGCTGAAAAGCTAAGAGTGTGTATTTGTATATGTAAGAGTGTATATTTGAACACTGAGGTAACACTGGCATGCTAAAAATACTTAAAATTATGAATTGGCATAGACTCTTATTAAACTTACCTAGATTCACTAAACTTCCTTTTGAGTTTGGCTGTAAGTCAACTACAACTAGCAGATTGTGAATGAAATGAACAGCTGTGCCTTCATAACATAAATCTCTTAGACAGGGGAAATCATTCAATCAAGTTAGTGAGAAAATTAGCACCTTTACGTTTCATTTTCACTCTTGTGTTTCAAAGGACTTTCATTAGCACTGACAGAACTGATGATACTAGAGTTTCAGACTAGAGACTTGCTATAGTTGATCTGTGATATCATGGATGTGCTTCAGACTTAGTTGCTGTTGATAACTGAATCTGGTCTACTATTAAATCCATTATTTCAGATTTTCTTTAGATTGTGCAGTAGTGATTAACTTAGATGGTATATTGCTGCCTACCTTCCTCATGTGACCAATAGAAAAAGAATGGAGAAATCCTTTCCTGCCTCTACCAATTAATCAATAAACTTCCAAATCTGCTGTCTTTCTATGTGACTTAGAGGGTGGAGGATACAAGGCATGGTTTCCTTCTTCCAGTATACTGTGCCATGCAATTTCAGCCAGAAGCAGAGGCGGGTGCTTTCCTGTGAGGCAGAGCACCCTTTGCAGAGGCACACTCAGAATCCCTCTGTGGTCTGTTGCAAACAGGCTGTTGTGTTTGTAGTGGTGTTGTTGCTGATATTATTCCAACCTGTGCTTATAGAGTAGAGGAAACTGACTCTGAGGTGTTTTATTTATCTGAGAACATTCCATTTGTAAATCAAGTATCTATAGGCTATAAACTACATATGTACATAATTAGGGCACGATTTTACATTAGAAAATATTAAATAGAAAATTAGAAAATATTAAATTTTTCTTATGTCTTTTAAAGTGTAAAATGAAATTAATTTAACATGTATACTAATAAGCTTGTCTTCTTTAGGCAAAGCATGTACTTTTAAAATGTTCTTTCTGATGTTCATTTTCCCACCCACTAGGTCATTCCTTTCATTGCTGATTAAGACTCTGTGATTGTAAACTTGCCTTGTGTGGATAGACACATTTAACTAATGGTAGTAGCCTAAAATACCCTATTGGAAAAACCTAGTTATCCAAGAAATGGGTTCATAGATGGACAGAGAGAAAGATGAAAAATGCTACTCGACATCATCACTAAAACCGTGAACATTCACAACAGTTCTACAGTTCAAGATTGAGTGCCCTAAAGCAAACCTAGCTATGTGTTTGCAATTTAGCAATTTTTTCTTACTAGCAAAAACATTCTGATATATCAGAAAATTACAATGTATTATGTGATATTTCCAGCAAGCTGGTCATATCTTTTGGCTGCAGCAATGGCCCATATGTTTGACATTCTTTATGTAATCCAGGAATACGTCATTAATTTTCATTTCATGCCAGGGTGATTGGCAATTTCTGTGGATAATGAAAACTACTGCCTCCTAAAATTCTTTGACAAACTTTGGGGAAATTTTCATCTGTCCTTACAATCTAAAACAATGTATAGTGTTCACAGAGTGCGACATACTTGTGCTTTAAAATGGAAGCATCCTGATTGTGGGTGAAAAACACTGCTTCATAGGGAACTGCAGTAAGGATAGAGAAATATGTGTCTTTAGAACCCGAGAATTATTTCCTGTGACAAGTGGAACTGCTGTTAATATAAAATTCAGTTCTCATTTATTAATTTGCAATATCCTCTAGGGGATTTTTTGTTAATAAGCACTAGCATTCCTCAAAAAAACAAAATAAAAGCCTTTGTTTTCCCTGGTCCTTAGTTTTCTCATACACTTTAAAACACTTAACCCTGACAAGGACTTGATACTATTACATGTGTAAGAAAACAATCAAACCTCTCTCTCTACTGGAGTCTGTCTGGTTGTTCATAGATACAAAGCCCACAGCACCAAGGATTTTCTGAAGCCTGTGAAAAATGTGGGTTTTTTCCTTTTTCTTTCTTTCTTGTACATCTCAAATCCTTCGAAATGTTGAATACAACTGTAAGTCTATGGGAAATGAGCACGCTTGATGCAAATTGAACTTCAGACAGAGAGTGGCGTTCTAGGAGATTGAGGGTAGCCAGGTTTAGGCTTATGTATGTACTTCTCTTAGCCCCAGATTATTTGCTTTTTGCTAAAACTGAAAACATTCATACTTGCTTGATACATACAGCAGAGATAATGACTTTGGGCATGCCAATTTGAACCAACTGAAGATTTTTCCCTCTATTTCCAAACTTGTTTTCCAGCTGTCATATTGGTCTGCACCACACAGTTCACTAACTGTGTTCTCACTACTTCTCTTGTTTAAAATACAAAGATCTACTTCATTTCATGAACAGAAGTTGCCATTAAAATAGAAAAATAATGTTAGGCACACAGTCTTAGCATGACTGTAAGGATGTACCAATTCAGTGCTAATTATTGTAATGCAGATACTTGTTCTGCCTATGTCCTCAGTTGCATACCTGAAAGTGCCATATGATTTCCAAGCAGGTTCATTAATTTATTAGCCCGATAAGTTAACATGAAAAGCAAAGAAAACAAACTACTTTGGGTTTATTTATTGAATTAAGTCCAGAAATTGAATCTCTGTTCTTTTATTGAGTGACTGTGGGCTGAAATGTGACATACCTTTGGGAAAAACAAATCAAGGATTATTTAAGTGGTTGTTTACTTCAGAAATGCAAAACATGCTGTTTGGGAAGCTGAATCATTAAAACAATTGCAGTGGGACACAGTGCTTCTCACACTGAGATCAAAAGCTTTGCACAGATTGTGTAACCTGTTTATACCATAAATTCCAACAAGTTATCAGATCATCAAGGTACAGAACTTGAATTCCATGTAAGTTGCTGGTGAGATTGACCCACAGCTAGGCACTTCATAATCTTTTACAAAGAGATACTATCTTAAATCAACTGTAATTTTATACACTTTTAGTTATAGTCCTGTCTTTCCTGGAACTGGCTGTACAGGGCGGGTGGTGGTGGGGGTGGTGGTGTTTGCTCACAAGATTTTGTTTTATTCTGAAGGGATTAATTTTGTATTCTGCCTTGAAGATGGGTGAGCATTCCACATCTTTCCTCTTTGGAAGAGTGATTCAAAGCTCCTTCTGTCAGCACAATTGCCTGCCTAGCTGATAGCTCCACCACCCCTGAGGAGTGGGTCTTTTCTCACAGTGATAAATTATTATCCTCAAAGTAATCTGGATCTACGGCTTTGAAGATTAGGATTAGAACAACAAATATGATTCACCATTCACTCAAGAGCCAATGTAGTGTTCACAGCACTGAAATGATGAACCAAAATTGGCTTATTTTGCTTAGCAAGCAGAGTGACGAGTTTTGATCAGCTGCCCATTGAAGGCTATCGTTGGCATGGCCAGTGCAGAGTACAATAGCTGTGGAGCCTGGAAGCCATGAATATGCTACTGCCAAGTCAGCATCTGAGAGGATGTTCATAGGAACAGCCTGCTGGCTCATCATGGGTAGGAGAATTTATTTCTGACAGATTTCATACTTGGGAGGATGTCAGCTAACCCTGAGGCGGTGAAGTCTCTTGACAGTCAGAAAACAGACCCCTTGTTTGAGAGTGCTGTCATGGCTTTGGCTAGTTCTTCAAAATGTTACCCTTTTCCTTCTAACCTCATTTCTGTCTCATTCAGATTTAGTTTCAGCCAGCTGAATTCCAATTCAGAAGCTGATCTCCTGCAGGCACTGAGGCAGATGGGAAGCAGTGCTGTTAGGGTATGATGTGAAAGATGGTTTGAACTGAGAGTCAGTAACACACTGTTCAATGCAGTGTTTCAAAAATATCTCCTGGTAGTTTTACATGTGTGGCTACCAGAAAAAAACAGAAGAATGGAGAAGTTCACCAGCAAGGGGCCCAGATATGAGGTACTGCTACCAGTCACAAACGTTTTGAATCATTCACAGTAGATTGATTTGATCTGGCTTCGTGCAGTTTGCTCATTGCTGTGTGATGCTGCATGTGATGGCTAGTACAGCAAATGTGGCTGCAAGATCAGGAGCAGAAGCATGGGAATATTATCACAGCCTGCGACTAACATGTTATAAATATAAAAAATCCTAGCAGAAAAATTTCCTCATGCTTCCTCTCTCTTAAATATGGTTTGAACTGCATTAGCAAAATGTATGATGGCATTTTTATGTGAGATTAGTTAATTGCCCTTTGTCACAGTTTCCTCTGGGAGGTGGATTGCAACAAAAGGAAAATGTAACAATCACATACAAAAAAGCTGTTCTGCCATCTGTTTGTTTATTTTTACAATTTTGTATATTACCAATTTCTTTCTGAGGAAAAAAACTATTAAAACTTATTAAAGTTTTCATTTCTACCTCTATTTGCATTTCAAATAGATATGGAATGTTCTGAGATGTAATATTGACAATAATATAATAAACTGACCAAATGAATAAGAAAGGATGTCTTAAAATATTGGATTTATTTATAGATAGTCAATTTTCAGTCCTTGCAGACCTACAAGTCAAGAATAAATTGAATGGGATGGAATTTTGTAAATATGTGAAGTAAAAAAATTGCTTTCTGTGAGTGATGGTCTCTTCATTTCTGTATCTAGAACAATCACTGAGGAACTGTTGATTTGAAAAAACAAGGAACAAGCAATGTTACACTTGTGTAGTGTGTCCTCCTCCACAGGAAAACAAAAAAAGGAAATTTAGAGGTATGTATGCAGAAAATGTTTAGCTCTTTTTACAGAAAAAGAGATTCAGGTCTCTCTGTGAGGGAAGGGACAAAGTCAGATCCACCCAGAGATTAGGAATCCTACGAAATATCATGTCATAGACCTAGCACAGTCTCACCTGGATGTATGTTGTTTTTATCTGATAATGATGAAAGTTAGCTATTTAGCAGAGCTGCTTATGAAATCCTACAGAGAAAACGAAAGTAAATCTTTCACTGTGCATCATTCAAGCAGTGGTCTGTTCTAAAGAACAGTGAGGTAACATCTGAAATAGGTGGGGGTAATAAGATGCAAGTATGCTATGAGCTCAGAAAACTTCTCTGAACTCTGTCCTCAGTCCGAAAGATTTGAGTAAAGACCTTTGGAAAAAGAAAAGGATCTGCTAATCCGTAAAGCAGAGATGGGCCAGAATTTTCTTAAGCATCCCTGAGAGATGTCAATACTGTCCTTTCTAGTCTTGCGTTCCCCTCCTAAACCTCATCACTAAAAAACCTTATATCAGCTATGGTAAAAGTCTGTGAGCTATGCATTCCACTGCCTTCACCTACTGAGTCCAAATAATTTCAGGCTTTTCGTTTGTGCTTCTGGATTTTGTCCAGTGGGTCTAGGTGAAGGGACAGTTAGCCCTGTGGAAAAACTGCTTTTTCTGTCTAAATCACATTCTTCAAAGACTAGATGAATGTCTATCAGAAAAGCTATATAGTTTAAAAAAATATTTTTAAAAGGATGGAAAAAGCCCTGCATGTCTGATACAACAGATCATTGCTTGTCTATGCACTGAACAGACACACATCACACAAATCACAGCAAGACTTCATACTGTTAGCAAGGAAAGAATTTCTCAGGTTAATAATTGAGAGCAAAAGTTATCTCACCAAAGCATTGGAAGGGCAAGACAGGCTCACAGAATGAGAATAGATTCCCAGGATAACAGACGCACCCTCGCATGAGAGAAATACTTGTAGATTAAAAAATAACTATAATAAATCTGAGGAGATCTGAGGACAATTCTGGAAATTTGTCAAACCTTGAAATAGGCCATGTGTGTAAGCACAAAAGATTAATACACTCTAACCCTAACCTCTGCCTCTCCTTTTTTTCTCTCTGACATCATGCTTTGGATCCTAAGCAGACAAAAAATTAAAAAAAGGTAGTTTCAGTAGTTCATTTCCAGTACAAATAAGACAAAGTAAATAACAATTTGAATAGTGCTTCTGTATAGAGATATTACTCCTTGTTCTGTTATTTAAAAAATGCTCTGTTATTTCTGTCTCATATTTATTATCAGTCTGATTTACTTTTTCTATATTTAGTGGAATCATATTAATTAGGATTCGGTATTAAGAAATAATTTAAGGGTGTGTATTGTTTGTATATCAATGGATTTCACCATGATAAGTGATGTGTGGGGAAGAGTATGTTGCAGAGTATCTACAAAAGATGTTTGGAATCAGTCTTGGCTTTGAGAGGATATGTGTCACATAATGATGATCACTCTGGTGCCACATGAAGCAAATCTTCTTCCAACTATTTGCACCTGATTCCTGAACAGAACAGAAAGCAAGTGGTACTGAAAAGATGCACAACACACTGGGTTGTATAATGTTGGTCCTGATATAGTTTCAAGAGGTTTGGCCAAGGTCCCATCCTTTTGATTTTAGTGTAGTTCCAGCAATTCACTGGAATAGCCTTTCTCTCCACCAGCTACTGAGGAATCCCAGAACAATCAAAATTCTAAATCAGCTATGTCCCTGGTATTAGTTTAGATGAATTCTATCTTTACAGCTCAACTCAGCATGGCAAAACAAGAGGGCTGTGTGGCTGAGGATACCCAAATAAAAGTTTTATGCAAGTGGTGTACTAAGAAGAAAAGTGAGTTCCAGGAAATGGTTCAAGAAACAGTGGACACAAACAGCAGTGATATCACATCAGCAGTGACTCCAATTGGGAACATGCAGACAAGAATGATCAAGTGTCTTCATTCCCATAGATCTTCTGTAACCAGCTCAGAGTACAAGGCAACCAGAAAAGTTATTCTTTTCATAGTCCATCAGAAGGCAGGGATACACACACTGTTATAAAGCACAGTACATTTTCTTAGGAGTAACTACGTATTTCTAACAAAAAGTATGTGCTTTTTATACATCACTCCTGGTGTGGAAAATGTCACTTTATAACTAGACACTTTAAACAGTACAGGACTGAAATGGAACAAAGGTGCTTATATCCAGAAATAACCTTCCAGCTGCTGCCTGATCTTTGTTTAACCCTAAACTCTATGTTGGCTTCAAAGTCTTCCTTGCCCAGATTAGTAAAACTCTGCAAGTCCAAATGTCTTGAATGCATAATACCAACAGGAGGCAGAAACTACATATTCTTCTAGGGTCTGATCTGTACAGTTTCTTAACAGACTAAGCTCCTTTAGCAAGCAGACTTTAAAAAGACCACAGTAAAATGCTTCCTATATTAGTCAACTGCTGTATTAGTCACTGAGAAGTGGAAGAACCTGCATTTAATTGATTCTGAAACTTGCAAAAATTCAAACCACTTGTTCCATAAGGCTGCCTTGGGCACTGAGCGTTAGTCTATGACAGATGTGGGAAAGTGCAGATGGAATTAAAGGTGAAGGGAGGCTTTTCCTATTGGAGCTGAGGTATTTTGCAGCAATGAATTTATAATTCATGTGTCAGAGAGTGCAGAAAGAGAGCTATGACTGTTCAACAGCTCCTCTTCCCATGAGTCTTTTTTTAAAATATTGGACAAATGTTTCTAATAGGCAGAAGAATACCTTAGCCTCCATGCCACAGAGTCAAGTAATCTTTGGTCTTTTCTTCCCTGCTAGTCCCCAGTTTAATTTCATGATAATGAATGTATCAGGTAAATGTATTTGAAGGGTTACTATAAGTTTTCTTGTCTTATATTGTCATTTAACTACATGCTACAAGATAATTGTGACCAGTTCTGAGCTCCCCAGTACAAGACAGACATGGAGCTTCTGGAATGGGTCCAGCAGGGAGAGGCAAAGATGGCTGACAGGGACATCTCTCTTATGAGGAGAGACTGAGGAAGTGGGCCTGTTCAGTCTTGAGAAGAGATGACTGAGAGGGGACCTCATCAATGTCTATCAATATCTGAAGGGAGGGTGCCAAAAGGATGGACCAGGCTCTTCTCAGTGGTGCCAAGCAATAGGACAAGGGGTAACAGCCAGAAACTGATGCGCAGGAAGCTGCACCTAAGTATATGGAAGAATTTCTCTACTGTGCTGAGCACTGAAACTGATTGCCGAGAGAGGTTGTGGATCCTTTGAAGATATTCAAGAACCATCTGGACACAAATCTGTACAATCTAGGATAACCTTGCTTGATCAGGGAAGCTGAATCAGATGACCCCTCTGTGTTCACTTTCTATTTTACCCAGTCTGTGATTCTAAATAGGACAGAAAAACAGGTAGCAAGAAGAAATTAGCATGCAGGGAAAAATCCAACGTTGCTTTAGGACAGAGTGACATCTCGGATGTTGGTGGAATTTGGACTACTAAGATGTGTTGGCTAGGGACTCGCCACAGGGATAAAGATGACAATAGTCACGGAGTCATATAATAATTTAGGCTGAAAGGGACCTCTGGAGGACATCTAATACAATCTCCTACTGCTCAAAGCAAAGGTAACTTCAAAATTACACCTCTAGGAGTAAAAATTACACCAGGTTGTCCGAGCCTTGACCAATTGAGTTCTGCATATTTCCACGGACAATGGCTACATAGCCTCTCTGAGCAGCCCCTTTCAGGGCTTAATCACTCTTGGGATGAAGAGTCTTTCCCAGGTATCTAGTCTGAATTTTCTTCATTGTAACTTGCAACCATTTCTTCTTATCCTGTCATTGCACCTTTGGCTCCATCCTCTCTATTGTGGAGTTTGGCTCCATCTTCTCTATCACACTCTTTAGGCAGTGGAAGGCTGCAGTTAGATCCTTCCCTTTCCCTCTTGTCTCCAGGCTAAACAAATTCAGTTCACAGAACCACAGAATTGTTAGGGTGGGAAGGGACCTCTGGAGGTCATCTAGTCCAACCCCCCTTGCCAAGGCAGGGTCACCTAGAGCAGGTGACGCAGGAACATGTCCAAGGTGGGTTTTGAATGTCTCTGGAAAGGGAGACTCCACAACCTCCCTGAGCAGTTCCTTCAGGCTTGCCTCATGTGTCCTATGCCAAGCCCCCTAAGCATTTTAGTGTTCCTCCTCTAGAGTCTCTTTAGCTTGTGGATATCTATCATTCACAGTAGTGCCTCAAACCAGACATCATATTCCAGACACAACCTCACAGGTTCTGGGAAGATGGGAATAAACATTTCCCTTGGTTGGTTAGCTGTATCCTTAGTAATGCAGCCTAGTGTATGATTAAGCTTCTTCCCCACAAGGATGTGTGCTGGCTCCAGTTTCTCCAGGGTCACCAAGTTTTTTTCTGCAGAGCTGTCCCTCCAGCCAGTCAGCCCACAGGCGGTGCTGTTGCATGCTTTACTTCATTCCAAGTGCAGGACTTTGTTGCCTTTAGTGAATTTTACGAGACTTTTTTCAGGTTTCTCCTCCAGCTTGCTGAGGTCCCTCTGAATCCCAACATATCTGAATCAACTGCATATCTCAGCAATTAACACCTATCAGATCTCACAGATATGCAATTTAATATCCGAATTCTGATATCTGCATAATTCAAAAGCCTCCTGAAATTAAAATTTCACAATAAAATTTAGTAGTAGCAATTATCAATAAAAGATTTTCACTGAAAGCTGAAGTATATTCCAAGTGAAAGGCCATTACTGAAAGCTGAAGTATATTCCAAGTGAAAGGCCATTTTGTTATGCTAGAAAAATGTTCAGTAAAAATATTTGTTTATTAGACAAAGGTATGTTTAACTTTGGTTTTCAGGGAGTGAAGGGGCTAGTTTTACCTCCGTGTCTGTGCCAGCAATATTGATATGTTTCTTTGATTTGGCTTCAATTTAGAATTATATTTTTTCACTGTCTCTGCTTCTGTTTTGTTAGTTCAGAATGCTTTTGACCTTTCCTTTGGATTTCTCAGTTTCTGTCTAATCATAATCACACACATCCCTTGTAACAGCTTTTCTGTAGTGGCTTTAAATTACATCTCATCTACTACTAAGAGATTCTCTGAAAAGTGCTAATTGACAGCGGAAATATTTTTCCAGTATGAGAAAGTAGTTCTACATGTTGCCTTCAGGGTTTTATCCTCAGAAGCAGTTCTGGATATTACACTAAATTCTATTAAATAAGACAGGACTTCCAAATCAGATCAACCCATTTGTAGCCTAAGTCTGAAATTTGGTACCATTCTTTTGAGAAATCTGAAAGACCAATTTCTATTAAATTTAAAACTTTCAATTTTCATCTGGCCAAGGACAACCACCCTGTCCTACTTTTTTCACTGTGGAATACTATATCTGTCTTTCAGCTCCTCTTCCAGAAAGGTGTGGGTCTTGTGTTTATTCTGACTCATATCTTTCAAGCTGGTACAATAATCTTGGGTACAGTAGGATATCTGAAAGGGTACTACTAGTTTTTTGTTCATCTAAAGGAATCAAACTCTGACTGTGCTGGCTACATCTCCATTAGTTACAATGGAAGCCTGGACACCTAGCAGAGATCTAGCCAACTGTGTTGCAGACAGCTCATGTGGAATTACTTTCAGCTTAAAGCATGGTAACATAGATGTCTACATGTAGAAGCTTAAATGTGAGCCAAGTTTACAAGTCCTTTTACAGACTATGGAGCCTTGATCCAGTTGCCTGCACACTACATGACTAGTGTAATTTAGGAGCCTTTGGGTGCTGCCTTGCCTCCAGCTGTCCCTCTAGAAAGGCATAATGGTCTAGTAAGTCCTGTGGCACTGTCCTGTAAAACTGCATTCAGTATCCTACCATATTTCAAAGTATACCAGACGCCTGTGTTAAGGCAGCTGAATCAACCCTGAAGATGTTGCAGTAAATGAGGATGAAGAAACTATTCAAAAGAGCATAAAGCACAAACTGAAGGAATTCTGAACAAAATTTGACTGCCAAAGTTAGCTGAACTGAATCCTAGCAATTATGTCACAAATAACCAGATGACCATTTCTGAGATCTGCCAAAAAAAAACATTTCACATGCACAAATATATGCCATGTATTTTTAAAGGTGTAAATCCCTTAAGAACAGAATAATATTTTACCTTGTAGATTTTTTCCCATTGCAGAGGGTTTTTTTACACCAAGTGCAGAAATAATTTTTTTTCTGTGTAATGACCAATAATACAAAATTTATTACAGTTTTATCCATTTATCCTCTGTACGCTGAAGTAATTAACCTAAGATGGCCTTCTTACAGCCTTTGACTTAAGGTGCAGGATACTCACCTAGGGTCATGGTCTGGGGTAGTATCTTGGTATATTTACTCTTTGGCATAAACTATCGAGAACTTCCCTATCCCTATGAGATGCCTTTTTTTTTTTGTCTTTGTCCCATGTTCTTTAGCATGCACTCTCTTTTCAAGACCATTTGCTCATTTCAAATCCAAACGGGGTTTACATAGTTCTAGCTTCAATGCAAAATCCATATACATGCACAATATTTTTCATGCTCATGCCATAAAAGCTATAGCCTCCTTCCCTGGATCAGAATATTGACTCCAAATTTTTAGGTGAAATGAGGTGAAATGTGTAATATCCAATTCATATCGCATTTGCTGTCAGTGGGGATAACCTTTTACTCACCACAATAGATCTAATGCTTCAATGAATTATTTTCTTCCAAATGTGTTTTTCTTAAAAGCACACTATTACCACTGCTTCTGAAAATATATTGGCTTGTACACCCATATCCAACTTGAAATTATTATCTGTCCTATTTGTTTTCATGAGGGTATGCTCATGCAAGACAACGTTGCCCATTCCTCCTCCAAAGCGTTCTGCTTTACTGGAACTGATATTGTCACTCCTTGCACATGCAGTCCATCTTGTACTGATGCCTGCAAACCCTTGCTGGGAAGCATAACCCTTTGGAGGCTTTTTTTTGGAAGTCATTGTCATGTCCCATTTTTGCAGACTATCACTCGAGCTGTGTTATACGATACTCTGCAGCAAATGCCTTTAATTTTCCCATATTGGGTACTTTTGCACCCACAGCATCACATCCTTGATTAAATAAGCTTAACTATATGACTATTTTATGTTAGAAAAATCTTGAAAAAACATTAATTTTAGGTAGTATTCATCTCTCTAGATTTTTTCCCCTTTCCTCATTTTCTTTCCCACTGTGATTTGGTCTCATACCAAGAGCTGAAAAAACTCCAAACTGATTTTTGATTGTTGGATAACAATTTTTTTCAGTGACTCCAGTGTGATTTTTACCTTCTTTTTGTACATTTTAGCTTCATCTATACTGTCAGCTTAATTCACTTTTGGGCTTTCTGAGGAGCTGTGTTTTGCTGGTGAAGAAGATGTGAAATTTTATTAACTGTTAAACACTAAAACTGAACTATAACTTTAAAAGTGACTCTAAGGTGTGTAGCTCAAATGCCTAGCTTTCTGATATCTGTGTTACAGTGGAAAAATCCCATTTTTGATGTCTTGTCCAAAACAGTTATCCAGTCTTCTTTCATAGTGAAAAGAGAGTGCTCAGACTCTTTATAAGAGGATTTAGTTTACCTCTGTTGGACCTTATTTTAGGATGAGTGTAATGACTCTCTGATGTTGAATCCAACCAATGCCCTCAGAAGTAAAGCCAAAATATAGTTGGATGTCAAACTGTCAAAGAAATGTATCTGCTTTATCTTGCCAGTGTTGGTTTGGCGCATCATTGCATATGGTAACAACATTAAAATGTAAGTGCTAGAACCACTACCAAGTGCTGTACAGGATGGGCTTGCTCCACACAATACTGTGTGGTGCAGATGTTAACTTGGTGCTCTCATAACTAAGATTGAGAAAGTGTGTGACATAATTGGACAAGAACTTGTCTTCATTCATAACTCTGTTGTCTGTAGGTAGAATTCTCTACCCCAATGCCTGTAGCATGATTGTAATCAGGAGTGTGTATGTCAGAGCTTTGAGTGCTCTCACTCAAAATAAAATGCAGCAAACCAAGAAATCTCAGCATATTTGAAAAATACAAAGCATCTCTTTCAGTATTCCTAACCAGTACTCTGAGAATAGAAGGAATGGTAGAGGGTTTCTGTAAAAAAGGATAGAAAACGGTTTTAACTAAAAAAAAATTTAGAAAATACAGATTCTTTGTGTTCCACTGTTTTTTCAGCTTTTATTATACTTGTGGATCTGACTTCTTGAGAATGAATTAAATTAAGCATCAGAAGATCCAACTTTTTCAGTGGCATCTGTGACTCCAGACTTATTGACTTCTTCGTAGTTACAGCATTCCTCTTGGTTTGAAACTGAAAAGAGAAAATAAAAAGGAGTTAGAATAGACCTGAATATCACAAAATATGTGCATAGGATATCCAAGTCTTAATAAATATATAGGTTTTGACACCACAATATTAAGTGACTTGAGGAAAATAAATCTGAAATAGAAGTTATACACTGTTACACTGTTATTATCAATATAAAGCTTCAGTGTTCTAAATTGGTAAAATATTCTTTTGGAGATGTCAGTGCTCATTTGGAGATGATCCACCTGTCTTATTCATACAAGAAACAGTGGTTCAACAAAAGTCAAAAGCTTTCTGAAACACAGGAAATATTAGCTAATCTGAGAATATTAATCCATTAGCTAATATTACAGTCAGTGCTCAATCACAGTTTTGTACTATTCTGATATCTTAAAAAGCAGTCCAATAGTATCTTGGAAAAATAATGTTTGTCTGTTTGCATTCTTGTTTAATTATCATGTTCACTTGCAGAGCAACAAAATTAACCATCAGAATGAGAAAATCTAACAATGTGCCTGAACTGAAGATCTGCCAACAATTTTCTAGCAAATCTCGAGCAGAATTCCAATGGCCAAAGTCTGTTTCATGAGGAAAATCACACTTCTAAATTACTTTTTTTGTGAGAAACATTGACCACAAATGTGTTATACAATCAATATTGTGTGAAATTAACACAGTGTTACACTAGTGTTCTTTGAACTCTCTTCCAAGCAAAACAATGTAGTTTAATAATTCTTGAAAAGAAAAAGAAAACTGATTTAATAGACCTTTAAGAATGCTGGAATAATCTGGTTTGGCTAACTCTAACATAAAAGGACTGGGTTTCTATTACCTTGCTGTTTATTTTCGTTCACCAAATCAAGATATCAATCCAAGTAACACTGGGTAGCTGAGAAACACCTCAGGCTGTGGCCTGGAATGGAGAATGTACAGAGAGGAAAATAACATGAAATTACACTGCAGCTTTCTGTTTATCAAATATTTTGCTGCTGGGGAAAAAAGTGACCAAATATAGTATGCTGATCCTAGTACTTAGCCCACTTGCCTCTGCCAAATTCCTAATAGACTAGTGCAATATGTAGTTTACAGAGCAAATGCTGGAATGCACAAATAAGAATTATACTCTGACAGAAAATTAATTATAGAATAGTGAGTAATGGACCTCTTTAAGGTATAGCAGATGAAGAGGGAAAAAAAAAAAGGGCATTTTAAACCATTTCTTATAAAAATTAATGTGCAGTTCCTGTCAGGTTTACCTCTCTTTTACAAAACAGGGTAATTAGTACATGGAGTCATCATATAAACCAATTGAAGATTACTTTAGAGTTGGACTTGGTGATCCTTGTGGGTCCCTTCCAACTCAGAGTATTCTGTGAATCTGTGAAAGCTTCTTTAAAAAGGCTGGGTATTCTCCTTGGCTGTATTGCCATAATTTGTATTAGTGACAGAGGTATATGAAAGAATTCATTAATTAAACAACATTATTTAAAACCCAGTAAATTTGAAAGAGGTTCAGGTATTTATAACACCATAAAAGACAGTGTTCAATATGGATATGATCAAAGACTGTAGGATTGATAATTGATAAGTTTGTTCATGTCTATAAAGCCTATATGAAGCTGGTTTCCAGGGCTGCTTATTTCACTGCCAAATACGTGCTCCCAGGAGCATCACCGAAAACAATCGTAAGGAAATGTGATGGTCATCAGCACAGCCACAGTCCCTGGGCACTTAAGAAAATGTTTGCATTTGGGACTTAACCAGCCTGGTATATATCAAGTAGCTCAACTGAGGTCAGTGAAATAGTTTATAAACTGCAAAAACCTGCAACTGTTGTCCTAAACTTAGCTGGTGCTTTGGTTTGCTGTATTAATAATTGTTTTCAGAGACCTTTACTTCACTGTGTTTAGTCATTGCTAGCGAATGTAGTTCTATTGGCAGGTAGAAACTCCTGACGTTGCCTATAAGAATTACTCAGTTTACTGCTAAAGTGTTTTTTAAACAAATTATTTACTTACTATGAAGTCCTTTTCATACATTTGTTTGTTATAACACACTTCTATAACCTCAGTCTATGTTTTCAGAATTTCAGCAGAGGATAACAATGCATTGTAAGAATTCATGGAACAGAAATAAAGCCATAAAAAGAGCCTATGTTTGAGCAGCTAAATCCAGAGTTTCGACAAGACCACCTTTGTTCATCCCTACATGGATCACTGACAAGTGCAATTCCATTAAAGCATTGTTGAGCATTCTGTCTTTCTTATATTTTACTCAGGAGTGCTTGAAGATGAGCCATATGGAAATTTTTTGCTATTTAATGTGGTTTTTGTATAGCAAGTGTCTGTCCCCACATCACTTAAGAGAATGGGAGTGCATGTCCAAGTAAAGTCTGATGTTTGGGTCAATGTTAAGGCATGTTTTCAGAGACTCAAATCAGGAAGAAAAACAGCAAAGCTAGTGCTTTAGACACAAAAATTAGGCATTGTCACAGAAAGTTTTTATTCCAAAGAAAGTAAACAGAGCCACAGCATTTATATTTATGCTGCGAATCTGGGAATATTGTTTATTTAGCTTTAGTTGGTACAAATCTGTTCTGCTGAAATGCTAAATTGAGGTTTAGAGAAGTGGTTGGGAAATTAGATGTCATTATCTTCAGGTCTTGCTCCTTCTGCTCTGCAAGTGCAACTATCTGCAAACAACAGCTCTCTAACAAAGACTCTGATGATGCACACAAATAAGATAGATTAAAAAGTTTGTATGAGTGGATTCTAATCTTTACTCCCAGGGTAGATCATGAACTATGTGATCTAAATCTAGTGCAAAGGAATCTTCAGACAGTGATGACACAGTGAGTCACTCAACCAAACCATCATGCTGTTGTTAGATAATATAGGTCTATTTATTTAGCAGAACAATTGATTTGTTTGCTCTGGGTATATGGTAAGCACAGACTTCTCTTTTTACTGCCCTGATGTGCAAAAATATCTTAAGAATATCAGACACACAAAAGGATATAGGTGCCACAAGTTTTTGCATTACAACATGTTGAGCTTAGGTAAAAAAAAGCAAACTGCCACAGTATCTCAAGCACACAATTGTTACTACTCCAAAGAAAGTTGTACCACAAGTAAGACAGGCTTCTCAACTTGTATTAGGAGTATTGTTAGCTCTTATTGACCAGTCAAAGAACTGTTGGACCAAAGATGAGACAAAGATGGCTACCCTGCTTCTTGCCCCAAGAACAATTCATTCTTTTTACCCAATTGCTATTTAATTCATTAAAAAAAAAAAAAATCCCTTCAGGCCATCCCCTAAAGTGAGGATTAGCTGCTAGAGCTTTTCCTAGATGTACCTAGATGGAGTTACTCAAAGGTCTTAAATAAAATAATGAAATTTCTGTGTCAGAGATGAACTTTTAGCTGAAATATTTTCTTACTGCTCAGTTATAATTAAGATAAGGTGATTTGAAAATGCTGAATTTCTCCATATAAAGAGTAATTTCAAAAGAGAAGTACCGGTGCAATTCAAGGGTCTACAGGTTGAAAATAGAGCTGGATTTGAATTTTCAAGTGAATAAGTTTTAATATTGAGGGACATGTCTTCCTGGTTTGCAGTATTAAAAGTTCTGACTGGGATCAGGATCTAACTCCTGAGTAATGTGAGCAGGGCTACACAAACAGCCAGTAGTAAAGTTGATTCTTAGTCCTAGTTCCCCTTCTGGCATTTATCTTGTACATGCTGATATTCAGCAACAAATCAGTTTCATTCCACAAACCTCACTGTCTAGGTAGCAAAACGTGTAAGTGCACCATCAGTACTTCTCTTTTAGCCACACTCTGTAATGGGTGCTAGACCCTGAAAATGAAATAATTGCTGATGAGATGCACCTCACAAGGAAATGGACACTTCCTTCAGAATTAACAAGCCAGTGAGTAGGTGCAGTAAACAAAAGCACAAGTGCAGCTGGCAAAAGTGCATCACTCTGGGTTTTATTGAATTGGAAAGGATCAGCACACGTAGCTGCTTTGGGCTGTAGGCTCTGTCTGTCAAAGCCTTTGGTAGCTCAGTGAGTACCCCCAGGCACAATGGCAAGTCTGTAATGCAGTAGCCTGCTTCTCTTCAGCATGCAAGGAAGCCTTCCTACCTTGTGCACCTGTGCTCTGAGCAAGCCAAAAGAGGGGCAGACTCAGCAAAAAAAAACAAAAAAAAAAAACAAAAAAAAAAAAAACCCGGAAAAAGAACAAAAAGAACTTTCCCTGCAGGTTTTTGCTTGTACTCCTGACATTTACAGAGTAGTATGTTCTAGTATTTATTCTAATATTAAAAAAGCTCTCCTCCAGAAGAGCCTTGTCATTGCTTGACAGAGGTGTGCATTGCCAGTAGATAAGAATATGTCTATAGAATTGGTTTGAAATACATCTTTGAAATATTTTAATAGCCTATTGATTTTTTTCCACATTAACCTATTCTGAAAAGAGAGAATGAAAAGTGTGGGGGCTGACTAGAGTCTGCTTTCTGTGCAGAATTTAGAAGTAATTCGATGCCTTCAAGTTTCTTGCATTTCTGCTACCCTTTAAATATGTCCTCCAAAGTTACCTTGATAGAAAGGTATTTGCATTTGTACCCTATTTCAGCTTTTACTCCATAGAAACTATCTGATATGTTTTCTTCTTTCACCCAGCTGACTTACATTTACATTCTCCCTGTTTTTTTGAAATGTACAATTGTGGATCTGTTTTTCCACTATGACAGAGGAAAGCTGATCCCTCAAAGTCAGATTCTGTGTTTGAGTAAAAAATCTGGCAATTGTCACATTTCCTCAATTCACCAGGTCTTTGGCATGGTGGCAGAGAATCTCTGAGCACTGCTTTGCAAACACACATTATTTCCCAGTGCCTCATCAGCTGTATCACACATTGAATACAAATTAATGGTAAATGCCAATCAGTGCTGGTTTATGGTTCCCCGTGCTGCCATTGTTGCTACTCTGTGCTCTTATTGGATTTTCATGTCTGATTGTATGTTCACCCACGTTTTGCCACATTCCCTTTTTCATAAATGAGTAATGAAGGCATTTCTGTTTTTGAATTTGGAAGCTTTGTTATGCACTGACTCCTATGTAAAAGTTCCATAGTTCCATGTGAAAAATCGAAGAGTGTCTGTGTAATTCTTCTCTCTCTCTCTTTTTTTTTTTAATGATTACAGTTTTATATGTGCAATATATACCTAGTTTATCCTATGGACAAAAACGTTATTCATTTATGCAAAGATAATGCACTGACTTGACTAAGTTTTGCCCCAAATCTGTTACCATGAATTGTATTTAAATTCTCATCAGTTCTTCCCACGTCTTCAAGGTAACAGAGTAGAATCTATGAATACATAAAAGAAATATCTTAAAACAGGTTAGTCAGCAATTATTCAGGAAAACAAAAAACTCTCTTAGCTAACCTTATTCTTTTTAAGCCTTTCAATGCAACCATTGTTTGTTAAAAGTGATAAAAAATAGCTGAGCTAAATTTTGTTATGTTCTGACAACCACATAAATCTTCTTTCATTATACAACCTGTCTCAAGTAGCAGGCAGGTACAGTAAAAAAAAGTTATTTGCAGATTCCCTTTAATATCATCCTCTTAGATATTTAAATCTAGGGTCAAATGTAATCCCAACCCATGTAAAACTTGCTGAAACTTATGGCCTTCAGTGGACTGAATGTCAGTACAAAACACAGATGTCCCAGAGCTGTTCTCAAAGTGCTGTATATACATCCTTACTGTTAAGGCTAGGCTCGATCACAACCTGCAGTGTCACCAGTCATAAAAACCCTTATTGTAAAACAGGTCAGACATCTGATGAGATAAACATTATTTTATTTAAGTTTTTGTTGAGGGTCTGGATCACATAGTCATTAATCACCTGATTTTAAGCTACTGAACTCATGAAATCACTAACAGAGGCAAGAAACTTTCACTCCTGAAGAACTCTTAGAAGGAGAAGTTGTTTATGGCTGGAACTTCTGTAAAGACAGAACATTTCTTGTAATCAGAGAAGCAGTCACAAAGATCAGTTTGTATCCAGTCTAGATTAAACCTGTCTGAACTCCACCTGCAGAAGTGAACATCAGTTGGAGAGTGTATTATGAAGATTCATTGTTTCCTTTGAAGAAAAAAAGAGTCTGTGCAATTCCTTAACCTGTTGTTTCTGAAGGTCTGAAGGCTGTTCTTCTCAAAGCAGTGCTGAGTGTCAGCAGAGTGAATTGGAGTTGCATTAAGAATAGAGAGAACTACTGTTCTAATTGAAAGTAAGACCTCAAAGTTGACCCCCAAAGAAATACAATCACTCCAGGAGCAACAAGGTCAGGCATCATAAAAAGCCAATGAATATTTTCTGTTGTGAAAAATTAAGTTTTTAAGCACCAGGAAAACAGATTTCCCCAGTAACTGTTCTGGAAAAACTGCAACCAAAGAGATCCTCATTTGCAACTGTTCAGGATGGAACATATTTAAACTGCCCACACAGCAAATTTGCTGTCCTAGAGCTATACAAAATTATTCAGCCCTTTTTCTCTTTAATTCTTTATCTCAAAGGCTTGCCTATTCTATTTTGAAATTATTTTTGCAGCTAAGAAGGAAAAGGTTGTTAGGCTGAATCAGTAACACAAATTATTTCTGCGTGTAAATGTTCAACATATATTTTACTGATACATGCTGCCCGAGCCATTTCCTGGAATTGTGGCTGGAAACAGCCCTTTTATTGCTCATTTCTCACGCTAAAACTCAATGAAATTCAATTATCACAAAAACAGTCAGTAGGCTTCAATTTTGCATGTCCTGTTACTTTTTAAATTTGGAGTGCCTCCTGATTGCTGTCACAGCTATTGCATTGTCTAAATCAATTGCCATGGCACGCTCACTAAATTGAGAAATGCTGTTCTGAATGCATAAGAGATCTCAAGCATCAACAGAAACAGATACAGAGAAAATAAAAGGTAGGGGAATTTTTCATCTGCTACAAAACTTTATTCCTTTGTTTGATTTCCTTTGAGGATTCACTAAGGGACAAATACTTCAGCCTTTCTGCCTGCGTGTTTGTTTCAATACTTCTTAAGCAGGCAAAAGCACTGCTAAAGCAGTGATTCAAAGAGAGATGGTTAAAAGTGGAAATTTGATGGCTTCAGGTCTTCAATTCTTTTTCAAACTCAAATATATTACTTTTTTTGCCACAGTTCATTCACAGAGAGTTGCACTCAAGGCCGGACTGTGTCTTGCATATTCAGGTGTTTATGGGAAAGCAAAAACTACAGGAGACTTGCCACATGTTCAAGGACCATTTCCACTCTATTAAAAGGTTGGTATAAGTAGGGGAAAAGCTCCATTCTTTCAGTAAACTTTTATCTAAAAGTGGAGTAAAGCATTTCACCTCAGCAAGGACATTGTGCTCCAGTCTAACAACCATGGAAGCCTGTGTTCCTCTGGCCTTATCCAGGCAAAGGGGACACTAACAGTTTCCACAGTTGCATACACATGCGACCTTGACTCAGTCACACAGAGTGGACTGTGGGGAATGTACGCAGACATGAATAAGAGAATTTATTAAAAACTACAAAAGATGGGGATCTTGTGCATCTTGAAGAGTAACAGACTAAATTGCTCCTGTACAGCACAGAGGAAAACAAATACAGTACCTTTCATCTAGAAGCTTAAATCCAATGTATATTAGATTAATTGCACCCAAAGAGGGCTCATTTCTCTCTAGTGACCGTAAAGGGCAACTCTTCAATTAGCTTAGAAAAATGTGAAGATGCAGCACATATGCAGAGTGGACAAAAAAACCCCAACAAACCCAAAAACCAAACCCCTTCTCTCACTACCAATACTCAAAAAATAACAGTGAATTACCAAAGTGAAATCTTGTTATATTGGAATTAAGTTGAAATATTTTATAAGCTTTCAATATTATAGACTCTTCATCTGTATCCTTTGTGTTTGAAAAAAGGTTTAATCATCAACACTAAGTCAATAGATTTCAGTTTAACTGGTCCTGTTAAAACTGAGTCCATATTGCAATTTTTTCTGTACAAAGGAGTCCACAGCTCCATCTCAGAAGAGCATCAGGTTCATACGCTCATATCTATCAATTCCTAGCTAAGGTTTAACTAATGCTTTTCTTTGGAAAACTCCAGTTCCGCCATGACTGAGAAAAAGGATCTGGCTAGAAAGTGTAAGAGTAAAGAGATGGCCATGCCAAGCAGTAGCCCTTTGTTGTCTAGGAAGATGGTCATATAGGTACCCAGAAAAAGACAGTTCGTCCTTGCTCAGTACAATTTTACCAGTTTTGCAATTCTGTATCTTGTAGATTCGTTTATTTGAGCATGTTTCATTCTTGATATTTTAGAAGGTTTTTCAACGCAATTGCTCCTGCGGACTGCTGCAGGCAGGAGAAGAAACAATACATGTAAGTGAGAATAAGGACACCCTTTCCCTTATACTGTAGTTAATCTTTAGGGCTGTTGGTTTTAGGAGGATCCTGCCTGAATAAAATTCAGAGAGACATGAGTAGGACGTGAAAAGGGTAGAGAGGGGTAGGTATTTTAGATTGAGGGAGTAAGAAAGGAAGCTGGGACTGGCAACTGAGGTGGATGGAGGAATGTTCAGAATAATAGAGAAGTGGATCCTGATTTGCTGCTGTGAAGCTGAGAAAGAGATTGATTGAAAAGTTGGAGTGGAAAGATTGGAGTAAGAATCAGAGACAATGAGTGATGAGTGTGGAAATACAAAAAAAAAGAAAAAACAAAGAAAAGAACAGCAGGTGGAAATTAGACAAAGGAAGACATGAAGGAAAGGAAATTTAAAATGGTTAGAAGAGGAGAGGAGAAGGGGAACGGGAGGCCAAAGGGAACAAGGGACATGAGGATTATCAGAGGCACAATGAAACAAAAATGTCTTACACCCTAAGAAGATTGAAAGGAAGCTCTTGCTAGCAAGGAAATATTCTGCTGTCATAGTACGAAGGTTGCAATAGTCAAGTCTCACTGTTCCTCTGGTATCAGAAGTGTAAATATCTCCTTTTCTCTAGCGATGGCGTAAGAAGTCTGTTGTAATTCCCTGTATATTAAAAACTGTCTCTGCAGTAGATTTAATAATTCTAACTGTGCTGATGAAAAGTTGATAGATGATCACACATAGGATGTGAAACATACAAAAATTTTTTAAAATCTTTATTTTGGTTGCAAAGTCAACTGCTCAAATCTTAGGAAATGTCAAGATTGAGGTGCTTGAGAATCTCTCGTTATGTTTAATTGACGAGGCAGTCTTGCCTTGATTACTAGTGATTTCTTCTGCAAGTTCCGTGCATAATATGGCATGCTGAGCAGATTTCCTTTGATGTGGTTTAAGGTCATTTAAGGAAAGATGATTGTTTTCTATAGGATTCCTTCCTCAGAAGATGAAATATTGGAATATGGTAGTTTGTGAATTAGACAAGCCATAAGAGGAAAAACAAGAAATTAGGCCTCAATTAAGGCAAATTTGTTTTTCTAGGACAACTGGACTCAATCCCTGATGCTGAGGGACAGAGTTCCTCACTAAGTCAGAAAAATTAATTTAAACCAAAATTAGTCCCAAAGCTCACTAACCATGATGTTCTGAGATTTAATACTTAATATTAGTTAAAAGTTTTACTGTTAATGCCTCTTTGTCTGTCTTCTCAGTTGCTGAACTGTTGATAGCCTCAAAACTCACATGGCAGACATTAGAACATGATCCCTACGATAATTCCCTCTCGCAAAATATAGTGGTTAAGTGCACTTGAAAAGACAAAGAGGAAAATAGGCTTGTCTTAAGAAAAGAGCTTGACTCATGAGTAGCAAATAGAGTGTAGGCTGTAAAACAAAAAGTTAAGAGAAAATATAAGGCTGAATAACCACCACTAAGCATTATTTTTTAGAGAGGACTGAAAAACATTTTGTTAAAACCACAGTTTGTGAAATAGTAATTAAGATAGAAGAGAATAGCTTAAGGTAACACTGGAATTTCTTAATTTTTCCAAATTTGCAACTTTAGTAGTAAAGTTTATCTTTGTAATGTGTTCTTTGAACACTTTGTATTTTTAGTTTTTAAAATATAAATTTTAAATCACAGTAAGTAATTTAGTAATGTTTCCTGTCTATTCTTTTTTACTTTCTTGTGCCAAAATGCTTCTGAATTTTCTAAAGAATAAAACAACCAAAGCAGTTATTGGGTTCCCAGGTGGGATTAATCTAATATCTGTGAACTAATGTGCTTTTTCAGTACAATAGTTCAAGTATAGCACTGAGCCATGGTAGCGTTTTTGCTTTTTAGTTTGTACCCAGCACATTCATTTCTGCATTGCATTGTGCTGTGCAGTATAGAAACAAACCTGACATGTAAGTTCTATTTATTAGACATCTTCTGGGAAAATGAGGAAAATAGCATATTTCTACATATGTATTCTGGACTCAGGAGTCTCTAGACTTGTGTTGAAATAGCCACGTCTCTACCCTCACTAACCCTTATTTTGGGGACAGCTGGACCAGAGATCAGCAGAAAATCTCAGGTAGATAATCTACATCTCCCTGCTGCAACTCTGTAATGAGGCAAAAGAGGCGTGATTTGGGGGGTACAATCTGTCTGTTTGTGTTAGTGCAATTGTGGTACACTGATAGGGTGAATGAAAAGATGGCTGATTTTAGATGCTGGGAAGAATTCACTGTGACCACACAGGTTTTCAGCAGCAGTTCTAAAACCAGTGGAATGCCCTGGGGTTGAAAATGAAGTCCAAGCTGTTTCTGTGAGTACTTGTAGATAACCTTAGTAGGTGTTCGTGTAATGCCTTGTGTAATCAAAGTGAAGAAGTCTCAAGTTTTCTTTTCCAGTCCTTCTAGCTTTACAGAGGTTCAGGTCTGGAGCAGTATTTATAAACCTTCTCAGCAATCACACAGGGTGACAGATTTTCCCTGAGAGGCAGGTGGCGAAATGAGCATCACTAGTCTATCATCTCCCAGAGAGTCAAAAGGACAGAGATTCAGCAAAAACAGGTGCTGCAGAACTTGTGGAATTAAAAAAGATAACCTATTTTTTGAGAAGTTAAATATGTAAAGCTGTAAAAGCCTGGAAGGATTGCTGGCTCAAAACACTTCAGGGTTGGGGGTGTGGGTGTGGATGTGTGGGGCAAGGGGCAGGTCAGGTCTTGCTCTGGTGAGACAATGAACCCTTACACCCCACCATTCCCCCAAGCCTGTATCCCAGCCCTGCAGTGGCTGCCAATCCCTGCACACGGAGGCAATGCTCCACACCTGCCCCTGGAGCCCCAGTCTAGCCCCAGAGTGGCCAGATGACCGTAAGTGCCACCTGGGGAAGGGCCCAGGAAGGTATTTAAAGCAGAACACGGGGCAAGCATATGTTCTGACGCTCCCTTCTCTTGGAATTTCTATCAGCTGAACACCACTGGAACCAGAAGTTGGTAACTATACTTGTTCTTTTCTGCCTTTCTCTCTTTCTTCTTTTAATTCCCTTTTCTTAGAGTTTTGAGAAAATTAAACTCAGATGGGCTTGGAGTTTTCTAATTTAATGCTTTGTGAAGTATTTTATGTTGATGGAATGCTGCTCTAAACTTTTGCCAAAGTTCTCTGATTTTCTGAAGTTGCCAGTAAAGTTGTTTGGTTTTTTTTCACCTCTTGAGAATATCTTGCCTGTACTTCTCCTGTGAAAAACTCAGAGCACATGAAGAACCATAAACTCTTTTTAAGAATCTGACTGAGCAAGGTTTTTTGGGGCTGGCTTACAAAAGCTTAAAGGCATGACTCTTATTAAAGCTTCATTTCAGTAGCTATCTTTCTACCAGCTTTTAACTAAAGGAAACCTAGAAATCAGTGCTTTCTGCTACCTTCCATTCTCTCTCTCCCTCCTTACCCCAGTGCTGTATCTGTTCCACACTCACTGATAGAGATGAAGCTGTAACACTGTGAGCCCCTTGTGTACCTGCATGTAGCCCTGGTTCATGGCAGTAGGAAATGATTTTCACAAAGTCACAAGGAAAAGGACAAAGTTCAGAGAGATGGATGGGAAGATCGTGAAGTAACAGAATTCCTTTAATGAAGTGCAAGTCTTTATAGGCCAGTTTTTCAAGTAGGCTTGTGCATTGTTTCATGTACTGCCTGGAAAATGTGGCCTAATTCATCTTCTCCGTGCCATTTAGTGAAAGGCTATAATTACAAAGGGAATAACTCCCAGAGGTAGTCTGCAAGTAACACAAAGAGTATGTGTGCATATTCATTCCTGTTTGAATCGCTGTGTACAAGCATGGCAAGGAAAAGTGCCTGGAAGCACAAAGATGCCATGTCATATATTTGTTTCGTTAAATGAAATAAAGTTGGCAACATAGTTAGAAAACAAAGGCTACTGAATACTCCAAATGAGTGCCTTATTTTGTGAGGACATTTAATATTTCTTTAAAACCTTATGATTATTCAAAGGTGAGAGATTACTGCTATAAACATTTTTAATATTTTTTAGTATCCTGAGTAAGGGAAGATGTCTTTTATGAGAGCTTGTGTCTTTTCAATGAGTTTACATTTTCAACTGCTAGAACCTAAATGGTAAAGTAGGTACATTGGAAGAGATTGCCATTAGTATTGTTGAGGGTCTGCATTGGTGCAGCACCTGGAGAAAAACCTGTCTCTAATCCACATCATATCAGCATCCAGTCCTAGGTAGCAATGTAGGCACCGCATTTTCTTAGCGTTGGCACATGGTCAAGAGTTTGTGACCTTTCTTTGCAGATACAGATCTAGCCTCTATTATCCCTGCTTGAGACTAATTTTTTTTTTTTTCCTCCATATGTTCAGAGATTAAAGCAGTACCCAGTAAATAGTACAGTTCCAATCATCTCTTTGCTAGGAAGTGCAAGAAGTACTGGGTCATTATTCTGAACATATTCTCCTGCACCTACTTTGGGGCATACAGCAGTTCTGGCTCCCCCTTACGCAGCTGTGCAAAGGGTATATCACAGACTCAGCTATATCCTTTCTCAGTAGTGAAGTTTATAGGCCTTAGTGAGGATGTGCAGGTATGAGAAATGAAGTTCACCACAAATGTACTGTATCTAGACTGAACAGGTACATTTAAATATCCAGTAAATAATTGCTGTCATGAAAGTCTGCCTCTGGCATGCTACTGTAATTCTACAGTTTAACTTTGAATACAGGGGAAAACAAAGAAAAAAAAAAAAGAAGCAGTTTCTTGTAGTTGTTTTAACTTTGAAAACAACCTCCAGAATGACCACATACAGAAGAAGACTGATAATAAAGTTACTTGTTGGATTAGCATAACTCTTTCTTCTATAGTCTAGCAAGCTGCCTGCTGTGTACTGCACAGAGGGGTCTTCCCTTTTTTAAGTAAGAGTTGCAGTGTTTATGCCAAGCTCCAGTAAGTGACATATAAATGACCCTGAAGGATTAGCAGAAGGATTTTGGAGAGGCCTGGGCAAAGGAGCTCCTACCAGAGGAGTGAAGTTCTAGCATTTACAGCCATGTGGCAGCTTGGGGAAAGTCTGGTCCTTTATCTGGCACACTGGAGGGCAGCTGAAAGAAATCAGACCTCCTTTGTACGACGATAAGTGCCCTGTTGTACAAAGCCAATGAGCTGAAAGGAAGAGAGCAAGAAAAGGCTAAGAAACACTGCAGAGAGGCTCCATTGTTAACTACTTGTCCATCCAGCCTTTTGAAAGACCATCTAGGTAGGAGAATAATATACACTACTCAGATTTGAGGATTACATCACCCCACACTGCTTTTCTTTTGGTCTCAGCTGCATTTTTCACCTTCATGGCAATTCAGATCCTATTAAAAGGTGTGTTTTGAACATTATTCCCCTCAGTGAGTAAGAGTCTGCCTTGCTACTTGTTGGACAGCTTCAAGATACAAATGTCAGTAGCTACAATGGCATTTTCTCTAGTAGACTGTTCTATACAAAGTGTGCTCATGCATTTAAATTACTTATGCTTGTAAGGTACTCTTGGAAAGTATTTCATGAATGGAGCATAAAGACATTTAACTTGTGTGTAATCCTAGGGGTCTCTAATATAATAAGGAAACTGCTGATTGATGTAACTTGTCCTGAAGCAAACCAACTCACTTATGTAGGTGTTGTCTAGAGCTCAGCAAAATCACAAGAGATACTAAAGCCGCATATTTTGGCTGTAGTTCACTACCAGTAAGCTTGTTTTTTTTCTTTTCCTGGCATGAAAAGTGCAAAGAAATCTATTTGACAGCATACTTTTCTTGAAACTTAAGGTAGAGACATGTCTCTTGTAACTTATGTGTTGTCTGGTGAAAACTTAGTATCTACCTAGTCAGAAGGTCAGATCTCCTTCCTTTGGCTGTCTAATACAGGTGATAATCAGTAAGGCTGCAGCAGTTATTGCTGAAGTTATCAGTTTCTTCTCTACAACAGGATCATTCAGAAATGCTAATTTAGGTATAAATTTAAAATTCTGATTAAAAAGTAGGCATATGCTACTTTTGGGGCATTTGGAAGAGGTAAATAGAGAGATATGTCTCTTATTCCTGAAGAGATGTAAAAATTTTTCTTTCTGACCAGTCCTCTGCTATCATTTATTTGTTCCTGTCCCAGCCAACACAGCAGCCTTCTGATGGCTGTTTTCTTTATGGTGTCAGGTATTAAGCCTCTCAGTTTCTCACCTTGTATTTTTAAAAAGAAGATGGAGTCTTTTTCTGAGCCCAATTCTTTGTCTACTCCACATTCAGATGCTTCAGTATGTTCTCCTCCCTCAGTCTCCTCTTCCCTAAAGCTAATAAAATCTGAGAATTCTATTTCAGATTCTACAAGGGAAGCACCTCAGCAGAAATCTGCTGCAAGATCCCATGCATGGTCAGAGAAACACTGAGTCATATACCCACTGAATTCTTGGCACCTTGTTACGGTGCAGGGATACCTCCTATTCTGCTTTCTGAATTCTCTTGTATCTGCCCCAGGCTGCAGAGAGTGTTGGTGAAGCTAGTGAAAGGAAGCACAGCAGGACATGTGCTAAAGCACAGTAACACTCTATTCTATGATTCTTGATAGAATAACTACTCTGTAGCATTAGAGGAACTAAGCAAGTACTAAAGTACCAAGTGACAGGTAAATCAACACCAAAGAGATCATCACAGTTTCAGCTGAGAAATCACCACAGTATACAGAGTGGTCAATAACAGACAGAAAAACTGCTCCGTGCTTAAGAAAATTGCAACCAGCAGCTGTACAATGGCTGCATGACTTCTGAAAACCAACGAATAAAATTCTTTGATGGGGATATGGCATCCAGTCCTTGTCCGTTGGTCTACTCAGTATCTCTCTGCTGCTACCAAAGCTGCATTTGCATTGTTTTCTGTTTTTCCTTTCCTAGAGTTACTACTGCCAGAGAGGTGGCATGCTGCTCAAACTGCCTCCATACCTAAACTGAAAGATAGCTCCTTTGGGGTACCTTGCTAAATCTTTAAACTCTGACAGCTCCTCTTGCTGTAACATATTTTTAGTTGAGTTTAAACTGTGTTACAAACTCTATTTTTATTTAACAATTTCTGTGTAATTTAAAGCTCCTTGACTGCCTTTGCTGCTGAAAATTATTGACAAATACAATTCAATCCTTGACAATGGATAGGCATAACAGCTCTGTCATGCTAATAGTTAATGGTAGATCACTAAATAATAGGCTACCACTATAGTATCTCAATCAACCAAACAGAATTTCAAGAGTGTGGCATAATATGTGAGAAAAGGTAACTATTGTTCTAAAGTGTGAGAAAGTGCTAGAAACTATACAGCCATATATTAAAAATTTACAAAGCTATAAATATATAAAAACACCATGTAGTCTCACAGCTTTGGCATATGCAACGTGCTGTGTTCTGCCAGTCCTCTGGGATACTACCCCAAAGAAGTCATTGATGAAAGCAATTCTTCCTGCACCACAGAAAGATCACAGGCCTGGCTCTCATTCTCAGACTCTGAGTCCTCCCTATGACAGTCAATTAAGAATCATCTGCAGGGACTCTTATGACTAAAATGGCATTACCCTTTTTCTGTATCATCCTCCACTCTGTCACATTGCCTTTCAGATATTTTATCCCCCTTCCTTCATCATGGAGTCTGTGCTCTAACAGTGGTGCTAAAAATCGAGTCTGGGACTATTAACCCAAATAAAAATCTGTATGTGAAGCTCAAGGTGACTCCTCAGACAACCTTGCATCCTCAATACACTTCTATGTCCCATTGTCCTTTATAGCTACTACTCACACCTACCCACAGTTTTTAACCTGTTTCATCACATTTCTATACTTTTCATATTTTTATCTCAGCAACCATAAAATTGTTTCTGGCCACCACCACTTTTCTGAACAGCTCTTAAGATTGCTGGCAGCTACTATGCAAGAACATATAGTTACAAAATCCTCAAACTGAAAGGGCATGTATTGGGATTCAAAGTATTCCCAAGCTGCACAAATCTGCTGCCCTCACTGTCATCTTTCTTTGACTACCTGCTCTTCTCATTCCTGTAGTGCAGTTTGAGCAGGTATTGTCTTACTGATCAGACACTGACTTGTGAACCTCGTCAGAGCACAGCTCTCAGAACCTGTAGAAAGTTCACAGCAAATATATTTGCTTTCTTCTTTTGCCCTGCTCATGTTGCTAGGCTTAAGCTGCTTTCATAAACTTTTTAGACAAGCTCAGAAGAGACATGCATCTGTGAACTGAAAGAGAGCTAAAAAGGACAGAGAAAAGGGCTCTAAGGCTGGGAATTAATTCTGTAGGCAGCTGGTCATGATTTGACCTCTCTCTCTCTCTTTCCTGAGAGACTATTCTCTTTAAAAATACCAGACAAGTTATTTTCAAGTGTCCATTTCAATGTTACAAATCCCAGGTCCAAAGAACCCTTATATTCACCATAAATTGCAGTAATTCTGAAGAGAGAAGTTCTGGTCTGATAGTAGCCATTCTTCCAAAAAAATGCTTCCAAGGAAAAAGAAATTATATACTCTCCAGAAGTGCTCTTGGTTCTGCAAAGAGTCTGGGAGCATCCTCTGTTCTGCCCTGAATAGCTGGAGTTCAGAGGATCTCCAGATGATTGATTCACTGTGTTCAATACACATATATGTCTGAGAAAAAAACCCGAGTTGGGTTATCTCCAAATTAGGCTCTGCAACAGGTCTGGGGTTCAGAAGGGAACATCCATTGATGCTAGCTCTCTGTGGACAATTCTGTCTAGGAGAAGTGCCTAAATTCTTGTTCAGACAATCCAGTAATTTGACGTAGAGATCAAATTGGAAGGGTGTTTCTTTTTGACTGGTTTCTGCATTTTTCAGAGTAACTTATGGTCTGAGAGGAAGAGGTATATTGGGGTCCTCTATTAAATGCAGAAAAACCTTCTTAGATTTCACCTTTTCTATTTTGGTGTGGTATTTCAGAATGAGGCAGGAGACAGACACTTTTTGCAGTATCTTGTGTCGGGGGTACTACTTGGGGCGTGCTTGCACTAAGATCTATTTTTGCTCATAGATTGCATGTATTATAAGAAAAAAAATCTACTGGAAAAAGCTAATGGGGTTTTTAATCTTCCCAGGATAAAGTGTATGTCATATAGTGACAAGTACTCCATCTTTTGACTTGGTTCCATGTACAAGAAGACTTCTTGCTCTCAAACTCATGTTGGCCTTTTCAGCTCCTCCCTGGGATGTGCCAGTGTCTCAGTATTTTTGAGTGCTGTCCTCTTCTGCCATTACTACTGGCTCTCTTCAAAGCAGCAGGTATGTGTGTTGTCTTGCAAATGGCAGTAAGAGATACCCACAAACACGCTAGTAAGCCTTAACAGTGGATTCATTAGGGGAGAAATGAATATCCTCTTTTTGTGGCACTCAGGTGGGCCAGGTGAGTCACCAGGCTCATATTTTTAGACTGAAAGGCTCTGATGCAGACAGGCACTGAAAGGCACATATGTAAAGTATTGAACTCCATTTTCCGTTCTTCAGAGCTTGTGTTAATAAGTGTTGGAAAGCAATTATGAAAATAGTTTAATATGCATTTATTCGGAGGGAGGCAGATAGAAACTACACAGGGACTATCTGTTGAAGATCAGATAGAGGAAAAATAATGTACTAGAAGAATTAAGATTACTGGTGATGTTATGGGGGTTTGTGGGATATCACACCTATCTCGTGTGTTCTAGAGCTTGCAATATGTATGTGGATTACATACTTCAATCTGGGACTTATGGAAGCAAGCTGATGTAACTGCTATGCTGGAATTAATGTTAAATTTAAAATAGTTAAATATAGCTGCATTTATGTGAGTGTTTAAGTGTGTGATGAGTGTACAAAGATCTGTTAGGCCATGGGGATACTGTCAATATAGCCAATGGTTCTTAGAGAGCTGTTGAGCCAACCAAATCCTAGAGAGGTGATGCAGTTTTCAAAGTACAGATTCCTACTGTCAATTAAGATATTGTGAGTATATAAACAAACAAATGGGGCTTCCAGATATGACACAGGTGTTATGAGAGTTACTCAGGCTTGCTGATATTCTACTGAGGTCAGGTGGGACAACCTATCTGAAATGAGACCAGGTCTCCATTTAATACAGCCAGTGAGGAATAGAGTAATTCCTCTACAGTCAGACAGTAGAGGCTCGGTGCACTTGTTCACATGTAGGGTATCTAGTGTCATTTGGAATACCTTAAGGTATAATGCTTGTTTACTCAAATGTAAGTCCAGATAGAAAGGGCTTCCCAAAGTCTTGAACTGTATCTGTCATCTCCAACTGGATATCCAGTAGCCCAGATACCCTGAGTAAGTGGTTCTATATAACTATTTGCAAGCAAATAAGCTGAGCCCATAATATTAATAATTTATATAGAGAAATGTGCCAATACTTCATAGATTATTTTAAAGCATGTTTTAAGCATAATTTTAATAGCAGGGTATTCTATTTATATGATAAAAAGAGAAATACCTCATTTCTATCTGTGTCACACACACTGACAAGTACATGCACATACTAATAATTTCCTCTCATCTGTTATCCTTCAGCTCTCATCTCCAATGGCTGCAAAAAGTTCTGAGGCCTCAGTGTGAATGAAGCTCATATAAAAGAAAGAATATTTTGCTAGTGCTATACTGGTTTCTGGGATGATAGTAAGATTACTCTTATCCCAGAATGATAGTGTATTCATTGTACAGTGTCTCAGAACTGGAATGTCATAAAAAATATATCACCCTCCAACTTCTACATGACACCAAAAATTCCTAGTTTGGACTAAGAATGTGGGCTGATTTTAGACTGGGATAGAATTAATTTTCTTCACAGTACCTATTACTGGCCCGTGTCTTGGATTTGTGACGAAAACCATGCTGATAACCCAGGGATGTTTTCATTATGGCTGAGCTTTTCTCACACAGAGCCAAGGCCTCTTCTGCTCCTTACCCAACCCCACCAGAAAGGAGGATGGGCTGCACAAGGAGTTGGGAGGGGACACAGCCAGGACAGCTGATCCTAAATGACCCAATGCATATCACATATTGTGTGGCATCATGCTTAGCATATAAATCTGGGGAGAAGAAGGAAGTGGGTCACTTTTGTAGTGATTACATTTTGTCTTCCCAAGTTACCATTGCATATGATGAGGCCCTGCTTTCCTGGAGATGGCTGAACACCTGCCTGACATGGGAAGTGATGAATAAATTCCTTGTTTTGCTTTGCTTGAGTGTGTGGCTTTTACTTTACCTATTAAACTCTCTTTATCTCAACCTCTGTTTTCTCACTTTCACATTTTTCATTCTCTCCCTGATTCCGCTGGTGGGGAGAGTGACTGACCACCTTGCTAACTGAAGTTAAACCGCAACAGGTCAGATCCCTCCATTTTCACATAATTTTTTTAGATGTCTATTCTGGTGATTTATTTTTCCAGACTGAATCACTGATGCAGATTCTTAATTTTAACACCATTATAATAGGTCTGATTTCCATGGTTGAAGAGAAATCTTAACTCAAATTATTATTCAGTGTTTTAAATTAATTTGATGGTTCTACCCTTTTGAAATAATTGTCATTAATAAAGATATATTGCTTGCAAGAATACAATTTCATCCATGTTCTTGTCTCCACAGAGGGAGAATCAAAAAAGCAAAAACTCGTCCTTCTTAATGAATGCAGTCTATTTAGCTCTTCATAATTTTGTAAGTGGTTAGCATGTAAAGAGTTTGAAAAGCTGTCACATCCAAGAAAAGGACCATGATCTTGACCTTGCAGTCATGATGCAAATTCTGACAGTGATTTGCCTCATGACCTTGCCCAAGTCAGTCTGTTGAAGGCAGTGCGAGCAGCAGCATTTCCCAGGATTTGTATCTGCATGAGCACACTAATTATGTTCTGGGTAAAAACTGTTTTTAAAATGCTTACATTTTAAATATAATGCTAAAGGTAATAAATTTTAATGTTTAAAATTTAAAAATGTGTGCATCCCTCTTACGCAGTCTCCTCTATTCCACACTTCTTCCACGTGTTGCTTGTGTCCATTGAAGAAACTTGTTAGGCAGTCCAGATAAAATCATGGTTGACCATGGCCTTTTCCCTACTGTGGATATAGTATTAATATTCCAGAAAATACTTTTATTCATGCTTACTCTTTGTTCAAGTGCAACACTAAATTGGAATCAAATCTCTTGTTTGTAAAGTGGTAATGATCTACTGTGTCAACGTAGTATATGTTTGTCACAGTTCAGGATTTCTCTGTGTGTGTGTGCAGCAACATACAGCATATGAGCCACTAATAAGTTATAATAATTTGATATTAATCCAGTTTTGATATTAATATAATTCATGTTAGAATATTAAGGGGGTTTTGATTTTTTTACAAAAGAATATGCTAAAGCTTATGCATATTGGTCACAAACCTTCCTATTCTAAATAAAAAATTGCCAAGTCAAAGAAATTTAAATAGAAGATTCCAAATTATGACTTCTTTCATATTTCAAACAAAGAAGATATTTCAATTTATTTCTTTTTTCCTTTTGGGCCTCTTAATATTTATACAGCATTAATGTAAGGGAAATTGTTTTAACTAACTAAAAGCTCTATGTTTGTATTATCCTGTCTTTTTGTTATTCCATTTCACGTTAATATATTTGAGCATTGTTGGCTCTCACAACCATGCCTCCTTTTGTTGTAACAATATAGACGCTCTTCTTATAAATCAAAGAAATGTTTATTTTATTTACAAGTTACATAGAAGAAAATCACCTATTATGAACAGCATCCTAGAAACTCAAATGTTCCATGCCCCTAGTCCAACAAGTTTGAGTCCCTTAGAAGAACAAGGTGGGTTTTATTTCTCTTGGGGTTTTTGTCCCCTAAGAGGTATGTCTGCCCAATATGGATAACCCACTCTAAAGCGTATTCAATTTTTGTTACTTCTCCATGTACCTTTATTCACACCAGTGCTGTCACATCATACTAAGTGAAGATGTAATACAATTATCTTGCTATTGAACATTTTCTATACATGCATGCTGAATTTTATCGTTGATAACTGTATAACGTACTTTTATTAGGATATTTTTTGTCCTTTTACTCAGTATATTTAACCCTTCATTCCCCTCAAAAAATCTTTAAAAGTCCAACCCAAAAAATATGACAGAAAATAGAGGTAAACAGTGAACAAACTGAACACAGGTATCCAGATACCTGATACTTTTGTCATTACCTGCCTCACTGGTTTTTGTATTTAGATGTCTATTGAGTGTAATTCTCAGTTTTGGACCCACTGTTGGACAGAGTCTTAAGCAAATATTTTCTGACAGCATTGCTAGACAATATCATTCTTATTCAAGTATCAAAATTGGCAGTGAGGAGTCTAGTGGTCTCTTTCAATATTAAGCCTTCAAATTCTCTGTGGTGCGTTACAACCACTAGGACTCCTATTTCACACGAAAGAGATTTTGAGAGCTTAATATTGTAAGAGACTACTAGACTCCTCACTGCCAATTTTGATACTCAAGCACATAATTTTCTTATGATTGAGACTGTTAAATCCCTTTTAAATACCTATTTTTGTATTTCTGTATTTTTGGCATTTTTTTGGAAAAAGTTTCTGAAAGCCAAACTGCTTGGAGACTGAGCTATAGAGCATCCCTGAGCACTGCATTATTCCTTAACCATCTTGCCTTCAGGTGAGATGTGGCAAGTGTTCCTAGAGCATTCCTGTCACAATCTCATACAATAAAGATATGGGGAATGACATACAAAAAGATATCTTATTATAGTAAGTAGTTCAAAATGAGGGTATTCAGCTGATAAGGCAAAGACCTGCAGTCAGATCTCTAGTTTTCTGAGTTTGAAGCACCATCCTGAATTCAGATCTCCCTCAAGAGTGTTTTTGCCACCCCAGAGGCTGTGCCCTGGTGTGGGTCCTGCTGCTTCAACCTCTCCTGTTTTGTATGAACAACGACACAGTCTAGGGAACAAGGCCTGGGACCTGCTTCACATAGTAATTGCAAATAGGGCTGCCCATTTTGGATGAAGAGATTTTAGCATTATGTATATGACGTGGTCTGGGACATGTCATTTTTCCTCGTGTCATTTTAGTGTACAGATTTAATTATGACAGGTAGCATTGGAACAAAATTTCTTTCCCTAATTTCAGTGCTATGCCATAATTGCATATTACAAATGGATAAAATAAAAACAAGCATCCAACACTGGTGGTTTAATTGGGGCTTACAAAAACAACAAATAGAACTATAAAAACAGTTGTTAATGTAAAAAGTAGACTTCAGAGAGAAACCATATGGGGAAGGCATTGACTAAGAGGGCTTGCAGATTGTTTTTAACCATGCCACTGATCTTCTGTCAGACTTCTGGCAAGTCATTTATTCTTCCTGAAAAAATAACACAAATAGAAGTAGTAGAACAATTTCAGTTGAATATCAGAGCTGATTTTCTGTAGACATTGCATGCATTATCAGAATTTCTACCTTTCTTATTCTCCTCATTGTCCCCAGTTCCAGTCTGCAAAACTGTGATACCACTTCAGTATCCTGCAGGAATGTTGTGCAGACATTAATTATAATGGTGATAAACAGTGTAAAAAACAAATAAAGAAAATATTTTAAAAAGATGCTCTAACCAAGAGGCTAGACATAAAAAGTCAATGTCACTAAGCATTTGCTGTACTGGGCTGTCCTGTCACGTAAGCCGTCATTTCTAGAGAAACACAGAAAAGGGTGAAAAGGACATATACAGGGAATGCAATAGATCCCTTTGCCCTCCCATCTGCTATCCACATAATGTGAAAAATGTGAATAAACTAGCATGACCAGTAAAATAAATTGACTTTAATAGTAAATGTAGCTAAACAGATGGGATGTTCCAATAGAATGGAGAACTGCAGAATAAAGAGTGGGGGGTGGAATGCTTAAATTCAATGAAGCTTAAAATCTGTTATTTCAATTAAAACAATAAGCATATTCTTTAAAAACTTTTATTTCAGTGAAATGTATTGTTTTCTGGTTTTGATCCTAAATAAACTTTCACAAATCAGAAACCTCAGGAAGATGAAATACAATTTTTAGATTAAACAAAAGCATAATTAATCAAGTTTGTTTAAGGTCCTATTGAGCTCTAAAACAGGCCTATTCTAGAACTGAAAAGAAGAAAATACACACAGAAGCATATTCTTATGTGCCAAGTCTGGGTGTGCATTGCTCATATTTCTCCAATTCATATATTTTATCATTGAATAGTCAATATCTGAAAACCTTTTATGTATGTATTTTCACAGAGTAATAATACTCTAATTATAAATTTACTGAAAGAGCATGGAAGTTGTGTGCGACTAAATGACTTACAAATGTTGACCCAGACCGAAGTCACATGCTTCACAGGAAATTGAATCCTGGTATTGAAATTTCCAAGTTAATGCTTAATCTAATACTGGGTTCCCTAATTCTGGAACTGTCTTTCCTTATTGCATCCAATACAGAGAATCAACATACGTGCCTTTTCTCTTTTGCATTTCAAGGAAGATCAGCTTTCTGCCTTTCTTGAAAAGATGTGAATACAGATCTCATCAATTCTACATTGTGCATTTTACACTATGAAAGGCAGACACAGTGGCTACAGAGCTCATTTCATTTATTCTAGGAGATATATGTTTCATACTATGTGCAAAGGATTTTCCTAATGAAGAATTAAAAACATGTATTGTCCCACCCTAGCACTGTCCCAGTCCAGAGCAACATGTTTCAAGTATCTTTTACGGTAATGGAATTGTGCTGTCATTCAAGGGAGTTGCATTTTGTGTTCTCCTAAATGACATTAAACCAGTGAGGAGCCCTTAGACCACTGCACTCTTGTCTTTATCAAAGCACATTAGGAAGATAGGGGGGGAAGAAAAAATTTAAGAGGTCGTCATTGTTGCCCTCCTTGTAGACAAACCACCCTGGAAAGAAGTCATGACACTGGGAAAGGGGAGGTAGTTTGAAAGTCTGTGTACTTCTTCAGTATCAGTGATTTCTGCTCTGAAGTCAATGAAAGTGTTGAAAGCGTTCATGTGAGTTAGCAGACTAGATATGGGATTGCCATATAACAGTAACCTTCTGCTTTGCAGATAACAAAGATAAACTTTGCCTGATTTTACTGTTTATCACTCCTCTCTGTTCAAATCTATGTTCTAGAAGTTGCTTACATATTAAATTAAGTGAATTTGTTCAGGGAGGTTGGAGATATCCTTAGAGATATTCAAAAGCTGTTTGCATATGGTCCTGGGCAGCTGACTGTAGGTGGCCCTGCTGGAGCAGGGAATCCAACTAGATAGGCCTTTCCAACCTCAACCATTCTGTGAGTCTGTTTATTACCAGAATAATTCTTAATCATGTCTCTATATTTTACTTTCATTCATAAAACATTATGCATTCTTCGAGTCCCCAGCTACATGAAAATTTGAACTTCGAAAATAGAAAACATACAATATCTAGGAAGGCATTCAGCTGAGAGGGGCTTCTGAATGCTACTTAAATAAAATGAAAAAATACTGTTTGGGTAGGTTGACATTGGCTAGCCTCAAGGTGCCTACCAACCTTCTCTATAACTTCAACTCATCAACAAGATGGAGTGAGAAAAATACAATGAAAAGCTTTTGGGTCAAGATAAGAACAGGTGATCACTCAACCATTACCATCATGGGCAAAAAGGACTCTGCTTTTTTTTGCTAATAAAACAAGGGAAATTGTTTTATTAGCAAATGAACAGAGCAGGTTAATGAGAAATAAGAACAAATCTAAAAATCATCTTTCTCTCATTCCTTCCTTCTTTCCAGGCTCAACTTCACCCCCAATTTCTCTACCTCCTGCACCCGAGTTCTATGAGAAAGATGATTGCAGTCAGTTCATCACATGTTCTCTTTGCCACTATTTATTCCTCACATTCTTCCTCTGCTCCAGCATGGTTGCCTTCCTTGGGCTACGGTCCTTCAGGAGCAGACTGGTCCAGCATGGGTCACCCATGGGGTCACAAGTCCTGCCATCAAAGCTGCTCCAGCATGGGCTTCTCTCTCCATGGGGACACAGGTCCTGCCAGAAGTCTGCTCCAGTACGGGCTTCCCATGGGGTCACAGCCTCCTTCAGGCATCCACCTGCTGCAGCATGGGGTCCTCCATGGGCTGCAGATGGATATCTGATCCACTATGGACCTCCATGAGAACCAGGGGGACCGCTGCCTCACTGTGGTCTTCACCATGGGCTGCAGGGGAAACTGCTCTGGTGCCTGAAGCACCTCCTCCCTTTCCTTCTTCAATGACCTTGATGTCAGTCGTTTCTGTCACCTATTCTCACTCCTCTCTTCCAGCTTTCTTTTTTGCAACTTTTTTTGTCCTTCTTCTTAAATAAATTATCACAAAGGTGCTACTATTCTCACTGACAACTCGGGTTTGACCAGCAACAGGTCTGCCCTAGAGCTGCCTGGAATGACCTTTCTCAGACATGGTGGCATCTTCTCACAGAAACAGGTGTGACAGCCCCTTTACTACCTAAACCTTACCATATAAACCCAATACAACATGGAAAATCAAATTAAATTAACAGGTTATGAAAACTGTGCAAAAAAAATTGTCCTTCAAAGTATAAAGCCAGCCCAGCAGCTGCCCCTAAGGACAGGAAAATTAGGCATGAAAGGTAAAGTAAAATCAACAGACAAAAGTGTCCCATAAACTGAGGTCAAATGAAGTAAGTCATATGAAAATAGAAATGAAAGGACAAAAGAAGGATACAGAATACATATAAATTTACTAATATTTTTAAAATTGGCCTGCAGATGGTTGACAGCCACCATGTACCCTAAAAAGGCAGTATATAGATACAGGTGGTGTAAATGGAGTAGCAGAGAAAAAAATATTTGTGTTAATATTAATTTCATTTGAACCGCACTCTAAGATCACGTGGCATAATCTGTAAGGGATTTATGATGCAATTAGTTCCAACATTCATCTGGGAGAAACACAGAGTATGAACTTTTAGTCTGAAAAACCTTCAGGATAGAAATACATTTTTCTGGCTAAGTTGTTTTTCTTTCTTTTTTATTTTTTTCTTTTTAGAAAGCAAATTTCAAGGTCAAATGGTTCCCATTTACTCTCTAACCACTGTAGCAGCTTTTCATACCGTGTTTCTAGTCCTCATCTGCAGTGCTACTGTTATAAAGACGTGAGATGGAAACACAGCTCTTAAAACTACTTTTTTTGCTCTTAAGACTTCATATTGCTTGAAATGTAAATCCCTGTCCAAGCCAAGTTCTGCAAAAAATATTAAGTAGGATATACATCTCAGATACTGAGTATAGGAAATCAAAAATAGAGTTTGCATTATAGGAACAAGTCCATCTCTTTTACACTATAATATATTTCAGGATACTTTCTGTTTTGCAGTCTTTCTGTAACAGCAAAATCCATTCTATTCCACTTTGCAGGTCTAAAGTAGCTGGAGTTTTTCCCATATACTACCTTCTATAAATCTCAGCAGGAAAGAGCAGGTGGATTAATTCAACTTAATGGAAATAAAATGACATCTTTCATGATACAGATAGGTTTTGAGACTTGTCACAGCTGGTCCTGGAAGGTAATGCAGAGATTAGTACAATGGCATGCCATATGAGGTGCATTCTGAAAAGGAAGTTCACCTTCTGCTCAATGCATCTTTAAAAGTATGCATTCAAGGAACTTTTTAAAATCTCTGCTTTAATGACTGTAGAGTTTCTTTTAGCTGGACCAGAGGCTTGGGACTTTTCTTTGTGCTATGTACTGGGCTGCATGATGTAACCTGCATGACATGTTGTCTGAAGGATAATTGTGTGACTTGTACTGCCATAATGGATCATAGGATGCAGCTGGATTGTTGAGCTTACTTAAAAAGATAAGTGTGGAGTGTTCTTTGAAATATCTTATCTGGGTTTATCCCAGTTGACATCATATAGTAGATAAAACTTTAGAGTAATGCAAGTAAACGGAAACCTACAGTCCCTTTAGAAAATGCATTTTAGTGCTTGTGGAGTGTGTTTCAAAAGCCCAAGATAGTCCCTGGGCAATATCACTTCCCTAAACTTTGCTTTCAGCCTGTCTGTTTTTCTGAAGTCATTTCCATCAGGATATTCAGATTACACAGCATTAATCCAGAAATGTCATTTAGCATTAAACCTTACCCCAAGTGTACCAGTAATTAAGAAAAATGTCACTATTTTGTCTTTCTTGGGTTTGTCTGCAAGAAAAATGGGAATGTTGATTATTATTTACCACTACTTGCTCAATAAAAAAGATTTCAATTATTTGAATAAAAGTCACATATTAAGAAGATTAATGTACTTTTTAAATCTAGGTGGAGAAGAGACTATACTGGGAAAATACATACCCACCATTACTAAAAATGTCATTTACTGGTGAAGTATAGGTTGCAGTAGTTCTCTGTGAAAATTACTAAGTGAGCTGTTTTGTCTTTTACGTACTTTATAATTATCATAGCTTGCAACTTTCTACGAAACTGCAAAACTGTGTGGGTACCTGAATCAGTTTTGTCTTTAAATACTCTTCAAATTCTTTTGAATACGGAAAAATAGTGTACTATTATGCACTTGCTTCTAGAAGAGGAAAAGCTACATTTCAAGCTGCTTTATGTCCCTGTTTGTATTTCATGGACAAATCAAGCAATTTCACAAAGATTACACCTACTTTTGATTAGTTTTGGTCTTTTGAACCCTGTCTGAGTGAACATTTACAGTCTTTATGGTCTCAACTAAGCTCCAGTTTCAATGCAGCAGCCATAACAATTGTGGGGAGTTTATGCCATATTAACAAGCAAGGTCCTAATGTATTTCATCTCAAAAAAAAAAAAAAAAAAAAAAAAAGAAACCACATATAAATATAGTTCAGAGGTCTGTGACTAGCTCTTGGTCAAAACTGCTGTCAAATACTTACGTCCATGGAGTTACACCAGCAACTGGGGAATACTTGGGCCCTTCCAGGTTTGTGCCCATTAGCAGGGGAAAAGGGTGACAAGAGTCACATATTTTGTAGGGGTCATTTCCATTCTGGAATGCACATTATTGTTCTTTCTCTTCAAACTTTGGGGGAAAAGACAAATGTGCTCCTTTGCCCACAGCACAATCACCTCTTCCTTCCATCTTACCTCATGCTCCTGAGTGTTCACTGTCCCTGAACAACACAAGGTTGCTTTTGCCCCCTTCTAATTGTCTCTTGGTTTTCTGATTGCCTCTCTGTCTCTGACAGATCTAATACACATGTGGAAGTCTTATGTACTAAGAATGAGCAATGGCCTGTGGTGGCCAACTACAAACTAAGTGGAGCTATGCAGAAAAGAGTTAACTGGTTTCCATGCTGCAACTTATGGGGATGCCAATCCAGGAAAGATATGATCAAGAGGCACAGTGAACATAAATGGGGCACAGAACAGAAGATGTTCATACTGGAAAGTACATGATTCCTAAGCTTGTATAAGTAAATGAGTTGCTAACTTAGTGGTATTCTGAGGGCTCAGGGTATGGGCATGAGCTGTTGTATGTAACGTTGCAGAGTTAGTACAGTCTCTGGCATAGCTCTGTCTTAGGCCAAATTGCATTTTAGGCAGATTACACTTTGTGCCTAGCTGGGGACTGGCAGGCAACAAGCATCATTCCTAGCTGGTAGTTTGGATACTGATTGGAGAGCTTACTGAATGGATATCACCTGTGTCAAAAAGCAGTGACTGACCAGTTTTATTTACAGGCACAGATGTGGCTTTGAGTCCCAGTGGAGACCAGGTCCAATGCAATAATCTGACAGCTGTCCTGCCCTCCAAGCAAAAGATACACAAGCAGAATTGTGTTTACCACCATCCTTGCCTGTACAGCCCAGCATGGGTTAAAAGTCTAAGGAGGTATTAGGCTGCACTGCCTCATCTGCTCCCGAACAAAACATTTTTAATTTCTTCTCCACCTTGCTTAAATGAATTGTGAATCCCATGTTTGTCATTTTTAATGAGGTCTGTGATTGACCTTATGATTGATAGTAGTAATTAGCATTTTCTGACATAAAAATACATTAAATCCTGGGTAAATTATGCAAGACATATAACCTCAATCCTATTTAGTCCGAAATTTAACTAATTTTTTCTGGTTTAGAGACTCTTTTCTCATTTGCCATAAAACATTTTAGTCTTTCTTTTCTGATGCATTCCCAATCCTCAGGTATAAAATTTAGCAAAATTTTTATGTTCTTCAGTATATAATTTACACAATAAGCTAAAATACACCATGCCTTTGGGAGAAACATTTTACACTCTTTTTTTTCAATTCAGTTCCAAATAAATCAGTATCATACAAAAAAAAAATCTCTTTCCAATTTAAACATTTACTTCTGCAAATACTGGTAACAAACAGTAAATAAGATACTCATAAGCCTTTTTTTTTAAATCCATTCTTTAAATATCCTCTGCCATCCATTTTCATGGCTACCAAGGATAGGATACGCTCACTCTAGTTATCAAACAGTAAGAAGTCTGAATCAGGTTTTGACCATCCATAATCAGTGGAGAAAGGCAACTCCAGAGGGTGATTCATTCTCTCCTAAAATAAAGGGGTTGAATCACCCTCTGGAACTGCCTTCTATTTACCCTTGATTGCAGAGGGAATCTTGATGACTGCTTTATAAAAAGACTTGATTATGCAGTCATTTTAAATGAACATAAATTTAAGTTGTTGTCAAAAGTGTGGACCCACCTTGCTCCACTGTGTCTCCTTATTTCCATAATTTTTTTGATGCTATAGGAGTGACAGCTGGTAAATGATTGGTTATAAAACTGGATGTGGAATTTTTTTTTTAAGTTGGGTTTCATGCAGTTGTATTCCCTGATTTGACTTCCACAGTGATTGCAAAAAACTTAGCACCAGTACAAGCATTTCTGGGAGCCATAACTGCTCATTTTAAAGTTGCAGAAAAGCACTGTCTTAAATTAAAGCGACTATGTAACCACAATTTATACGCAAATAGATTTAGGTGAAATGAATCTTTTAATGGAAACTCTGTTCTGTTGCCTAAGCATGATGGCTTACTGTCATTTGAGACCACTTTTGGTAACTTTAGAAGTGTTATTTTGTTTAGGATTTAGACCTTAATGTACTCTTAAAAGTGTAATTGCTGATATATATTTCACCAGCTATTCTATGAGGAAAACATGCCTTGAAACATGGTAGACTTTAGAGATACAGGAAAAGAGCTGTTACTTTCTTTAACATATTACCCCCAGCAGTATGTAAATAAAGGCTCCAAAGAACCCCTTCCATAATAAGTACTGTAGCCCTGGATCAGCAATCAATCTCTTCACACTTCTTATATGGCTCAGGATTGCATGTCATATATTTTCCTTCTTGTCCAATAACATGCTGGGGTTTGTCTTCTCTCTCTTTCAGTGTTTAATGAAAGCATCTTTTTAGTGTTTGACATAAAAGAAATTCTCAAGAGGCAAAAAGAATGGAAGGAATTGCCACAATGGACACCCGGAATCCCTGCCCCTACACATACTTGTGCAGTGGTGCCTAGCCGGGCCAAAAAAGGGTTTTCCAGCCTCTTCAATACTTTTAAATTCTCTCAGATTCTGAACCTGATAGTTGCATGCAGGGCTGTCCCTTTGGGAGTGGTGCCTGCCTCCTACCAACTCTAAGGAGTGGTTTGTAAGTACTGCTGTTGGGACAAGCAAATGGTCCAGGCACTGGGCATCTTTCTAGTAATTAGTTGTCATATGCAATCAAGCCCTGGTGCCTGAACATATTTCAATATTTCACTGAGCTGTATAGCCACAGCCTCAGAAATATGGGTAAAAATCCCGGCCCATCATGGACAAGCATAAGAATGACTGTTCAGGTACCAAGTTGAATTTGGTCTTTAATTTTTTTTCAAAAATGGAAATGATAAAACTTCATGAACATTTAAGAACCTTTTTTTACCACAGAATCTGTTTTTCCAGTACTATCTGCAATATGTAGTGTAAAGACACTTTTTTTTTCTTCTCAAATGAGTGCATTAAAAATGAAACCCCAAGTTAAAATTATTTGGGCTCTTACTCAATATCACTCTCACATGCACAGGCACACAATGAATCAGATGGATTCAATTTAGACTATTTTTTAGAGCTAAAAGCCTTATACTAAATGGAGAGATAAATATTTTATACTGTTAAAATAGTATGAAACTTCAAACATGGATTTTCTTTGACTGAGTAGATCTGAGTTACAGAAAGTTAAAAAAAATGTGAATGATCCTCTCAGTATGTAACCAGCTATACTTTCCTGACATGGAAGAGCTCACCCCAGTGCCATTGTGACTGTTCATTAATAAACTTCTCTCTCCTTTGAAAATACAAGCTGAAAAATGATGAGGGCTCTTAATGCAACAATAGATGATCTGTTAGTCATTCCCAGAAAAACCTCTCCTGAAAAAAAGCATCTTTCTCTGGTAGCATCCCTCTCCTTTTCTAGAATGAGCAAACACAGATGATATTAGTACTAAAGCAGAACTGAAAAGATTTTCTCCTTCATGTAATTAGCAGCAGAAAGGCCAATCACCACATCTGGTTCTAGAAGGAGCCCTTCCTTCCCTCTTCTCCTCATAACTTCCATGGTGTGAGCTCTGTCAGCATTTGGTTTTGACACTTTCAGATCTGAACGGAAGAGGAGCCAATAATGGAAACTTTTACCAGGAAGCTCAAAACTTGTAATCAAACAACAAGCAAAGACTTTGGTCCCAGTTTGCAGTGGCACGCAGGCTCATCTTTAGGTGCCCTATTCTGACACTCAGTCACATTCACACGATCCTGCTCAGCTGCTGTCAAATCTAAGAGCATAGAGTCCTTTGGCAACTAACTTTGGGCTAGTAAAGTTCCTGTGGTGTTTACCTTTTGCTGCATAATCCCCTAGTGGCTCATTGTGCAGTTTACACATTTGATTTTACAAGATTAATTAGACTAGCATTTTTCTGTCTATAAGACTGATGTAGCCCTTATGTTGTCAGCTGAGCTGAACACAGACCCTGATAATTCCTAGAGCAGAGCTGTTTTGTACAAACTCGCAGGAATAAAAAAATTATAATGCTTATCTTTCCTCTAGAGAGAAGGTTGGAAAACTCTTAAAGCTGAAAACTTTAAAAGCAAACAAACAAAAAGGAACTTTGCAAACAAATGAAAAAAATATTTTAAAAAAATACAACTCCAAAATACATGGGAAACAACAGAAAAAAATGTTTGCCTGTTGGAAAAATTAATTAGGTTCTGTTCAGAGAAATCTTTTCTATCCTTTCAAATATGCCAACACAATTCTTGGATCAGATAAGAAGAATAATAGAGGTACAAGGTCCCTCTCATCTCTTCTTATCTGCAAAACAGTGACTGTGATAGCTTCTCCATCACATTTTAAAATATTACTGGCAGCAAGAAGACAGGCAGTAGTTCTCATTGTAGCATCAGAAGTATGGTTTTGCCTGACAGAGCTGCAGAGACATGTCTTATGTGATGTGATTTCAGTTTGTGAAAAGGGCTGTCTGAAAAGCAAGCCCCATTGGCACATATTTGCCTGCAAGATCCCTCACAGATTTCTTATTACAAAGGTTTCCTCTTGGATGAGATGACAGGCAGAATTTCCTGTGGCCTGTGGGAATTAGCAGATGAGGAGAACAGCCTGCCACATGTAAGACCTTTCTCCAGTTGTCTAGGTGTAGGTACAGCTTAGCAGATCATGAAGTTTACAGATTTGTAACCTGATCTTTGCCATTTCTTTTTCTCTTAACTTTATCTAGATTTAAGCAAGTAGGAAAGAGAGGCTGACTTGCTACAAACCTGAGAAGCAGCAAGGAAGGGTGTCAACAAATTAATTTCTTGCAGATTAAGTGGCAAGTACTGATGAGGTATTCTTAGTCTATAAAGATTTTAGGAACATGATGAACCAGGAGCCTAAAAGTAGGTTTTGGGAGAAGTATCCCTGAAAATGCTGGGTAGAGTCAGGGCTCTAACATCTGTGAGTGACCCCTCATCAACACACTCCAAACAACACTGAAGAAACAAGACATTTCACAAGATCCTCTTGCACGTTATGGTAGGGAATAAGAGCTAACAGCTGTTATTGCTAACAGCTTTGAGGTAAGGCAATTTTATAAAATAAATTTTGATCAGAAGTTGCTTACAACTTAGGAATCAGAGACAGTCTCGTAAGTAAAACTATCAGCCAGTGTCATTGGTTCCTCTACCAGCCTAGTACTGCTGTGACAAATCAGGGTCATATTGATCAGCCTGAGTTTAGTTTTGATTAGCACTGGTAAGTAATAAGCTCTGGAACAGTGGCTATTATGTACATACATTTTAAATTATCAATTATACATACAGATGTTGAGTTGATTTTTTTTCTTTTTTTTTATTTTTTTTAAATTTTGATGATATCAGAAACTATTTCTAGGAAGGTTTTATCTGAACCTCTACAGGAGAAGAAAGGACAGTGTTACAAAAATATCTCTCATCTCCCAGGTGAGTGAATGATATCAAGAACAAGACTAAGACTTACATAATTGAAATTTTTGAACACCAAAGTAATTGTGGCAGGGATGATCAGTTGCTGAGGAGAGTGGCCCTTGTACCAGGATGATCAACAGCAGAGTGCTCTAGCAGGTTGCACTGGGGGGCTTCCCAAACTGGAAGAACCTCAGGAGAGCTAAGGGAGCTGCCAGGAGCCTGCAGCTGCTCACACAACAGCAGCTGACAGGAGCTGGGCAGGGCCAGGGACAATGGTGGCCAAGCCCCCCACAGGCATAAAAGAAGCCCTTAGGCTCTGGGAGGTTGAAGAGTATCATGGAGAGTGGGGGAGAGAGAGACAGACTACTGGAATTGCACCCTTCCTTCCCTGGGACAAGGCTGTTAAGCAGACTGGTTGGCAGAGTCCCTCTGGGGACAGTCCTGAAGAGCAAAGGAGTCCAGGAAGAATGGACATTTTTCAGAAGGAAATCTTAAAGATGCAGGAGCAGGCTGTTCCCTCATACCAAAAGATGAGCCATCAGGGAGGAAGATCAGCCTGGCTAAACAGGAAGTTTTGGCTGGACCTCAGGGAAAAAAAAAAAAAAAAGAGTTTATGCCCTTTGAAAGAAGGGTCAGGAAACTCAGGAGGACTACTCAGGATGCCATGAAATTACACAGGGAAAAAATTAGAAGGACCAAAGCCCAGATAGAACTTAACCTGACTACTGCTGTAAAAGGCAATAAAAATGTTCCTATAAATACATGAGCAACAAATGGTGTGCTAAGGAGAATCTCCACCCTTAATTGGATGTGAGGGGAAACAGTGACAAAGGACGAGGAAAAGGCTGAGGTATTTAATGCCTTCCTTACCTCAGTCTTTAAAAGTAAGACCAGTTGTTCTTTAGGTACCACCTCCCTGAGCTGTAACACAGGGATAAGGAATAAAGTCCCCATAATCCAGGAGGAAATGGTCAGTGACCTGCTACACCATTTAGACCCACACAAGTCCATGGAGCTGGATCAGATCCACCCAAGGGTGCTGAGAGAACTGGTGGGAGTGCTCACCAAGCCTAATACCATAATTTTTTGGCAGTCTTGTCTAAAAGGGGGTGTTCCAGTTGACTGGAAGTTGGCAAATATAACACCCATCTACAAGAAGTGCTGAAAGGAGGATCTAGGGAGCTGCAGGCTTATCACCCCGACCTTTGTGTTGGGGATGATTACAGAGCATCTTGAGTGCCATCACATGGCACATACAGGACAACCAGGGGATCAGGCTCAGCTGGCACAGGTTTGCGAAAGGCAAGTCCTGCCTGACTTGCCTGGCCCGCAAGGTGACCCACTCAGTGGATGAGGGAAAGAAGGATGCTTTAGTAAAGCTTTTGACACCATTTCCCACAGCACTCTTCTGGAGAAACTGGCTGCTTATGGCTTGGACACATGAACTGTCTGGATATCCGGGCCCAGAGAGTTGTGGTGAATGAAGTTACATCCAGCTGGTGGCCAGTGAGTAGTGGGCTTCCCCAGGATTCAGTATTGAGTCCAGTCCTGTTTGATATTTTTGTGCACAATCTGGACAAGGGCATCAAGGGCACCCTTCAGTCAGTTTGCAGGTGAGGCCAGTTTGGTTGGGAGTGTTGATCTCCTGGAGGGTAGAAAGGGATCTGGACATGCTGGATCAATGGGTCAAGGCCAGTTGTAGGAGATTCAACAAGGCAAAGTACCAGGTCCTGTTCTTGGGTCACAACAGCCCCATGTGGCACTACAGGCTGGGTGTAGAGTGGCAGGAAAGCTGCCAGCTGGAAAAAAACCTGGGGATTCTGGTTGACAGTGGTTAAACGTGAACCAGCGTGCCCAGGTGCCCAAGAAGGCAAATGGCTTGTATTGGAAAACACTGGGGCCAGCAGGTCTAGAGAAGTGGTTGTCTCCCTGTACTCAGTGCTGGTGAGGCCATAGCCAAAATCTTATGTTTGTTTTTGGGCCCCTTATGACAAGAAAGACACTGAGGTGCTGTATTGTGTCCAGAGAAGGACAATGGAGGTGGTAAAGGTTCTGGAGCACAAGTCTGATGAGAAGCAGCTGAGAGAGTTGGGGTTGTTTAGCTTGGAGAAAAGGACGTTCAGAGGGACCATTACTGCTCTCCACAACTACCTCAGAGGAGATTGTAGGACTGAGGTGGATTTCAGCCTCCTCTCCCAAACGACAAGGAACAGGACAGAAAGAAATAGCCTCCAGAGACCCCACTGGAGTTTTTGATTGAATGTTAGGAAAAATTCCTTCACCATAAGAGTTGTCAAACCTTGGAACAGGCTGCCCAGGGAAGTGATTGAGTCACCAGTCCTGGAGGTATTTAAAAGATGTGTAGATGTGGCACTTAGGGACACTTAGGTTTCGTGGTGGACTTGGCAGTGTGGGGTTAATGGTTGGACTCGATGGTCTTCAAGGTCTTTTCCAGTATAAATCATTCTATGATTCTATGAATTAGTTTTCACTAGAGGCCTTGCACAGATTTTGAAGGCCGTTCAGCAGCTTTATGCATACATCTTACAGCAGGATCAAAACCTTTAGTACCAAAATCCTGAGTGCTTCAGCAAAGGGGAAATGTTAATGGCATAAATTTTTTATAAAGCCTGCAATACAGGTACAGTCTGTGAGTGCTGCAATGGTCTAGGTTCATTAATAGTGCACTTGTAAAATAATTGCTTATAGAAAAGAGAATGCTGGAACTCACTCAAAACATATATTAATTGTTTTGTTTTTAATTGTGATCTGAAAGTTAAGATGTATATATGTAAATCTCAGGTCAGTTTCGTTAATTTCACATTTTGCTTTTTGAATCTGTCCTGCACTGCTACACTTCTCTTCAGCAGAGCCTTTCTGCCTGTTTCAGGGATGGCACTGGTCTTTCTACCTAACAGCTACATAAAAAGATTATATCAGTTTAAATTTTTTCCATAAAGTAATTATTTGATAACTGCAAAGCAGAAAAAAATAATTCCTTATCTTTGACTATTTTGAATCTCCAGGTATTGTAAAAATAGCCTTTGACTATTCACTACTATTTCCAGCCACAATTATTACTAGAATTTCAGCTTTTAGCCATCACTACGGGGGGATACAAAGGAAATAATGTGATACAGTTAGAGGAAAGCAAACCTCTTACAGAGAAGAATGTGCGCTGCCACAAAGGTATCAGAGCTGTCTGCTAATCTCATAGTACATGTGGCCTGGGAAATAGAGCTTCCCTAAACACACTAGTCCCTACCACTTTGGAGAAAGAAGAGTTTCCATTAGCTGTCAGTAGATTAGATTTTCTGGTGGGAATGGCCAAAAGTCCGTTGATGTTGGCAGAACTAAGTAGAGCCCTTTAATACCAATGCAGACTTTAGACTGCACTGTCTTTCTAGTTTCCTACCTCATACATAATTCACACTGTGGTTTGTAAACTGACCAACATGTTTTTACATCCAAACTAACATTTGTTTATCTTTTTAGCTTATTTTTATAAGGAAAAGAGACTTGTGTACTTACATAAGTAGCTATGCAAATACTTAGGTACTTGTTGGCTAACCTTTAGGCGTTAGTGCCTTTAGAATAAGTTTTTAATAATTTGGAAGATTTTGACAAAATTCAAATAGAAGAAGAGTTTTCCAAGATAATTATTTCTTGCAACTTAAGTGCTAAGCTTCGGAAGAGCAACGAGGAGTCTGTCATAGTCCATTCCATTTGAAGGTATCCAGCTGCACCTAACATCAGCATGCACAGAAATCTAGACTAAATATACTTGGCATTATGTCTTTCTCAGTAGAGTATATTTGAACTTAGTGAAATAGAGAAAAGTCTTCCAAAATTTTCTAAAATAGGAAAGTCTGTGTGATTTTTGGTTTTTTTAATATACAGCATAAGTCTACACCTACACAAATTTTATCACAGCTCCTCAACCATTCATAAATGGCAAAATTGTTCACATCTTTTTTGATTGGAGACTCGTGAAATACTTTGAGAATCAAAAAGACAACATTTCTTCCATAACACAAGGGATAAATTCATCTGGCACCATTAGCTAGTCCTTCAGTTAGCTATATTTACTGAAATAATATTTTTTATCTTCCCTTTTCATCTGGTAATTTTGTTTTTTCTTGTATCTATTTGGTTTCTAGCAAGTTCTGAAAAGTTGAGAGGAAAATGTTCTGAAAAAAGTGTGGGGGGTTAAATGAGTCTGAAAAAATGTCTTTTTGACTGCATAGTTACATAGAAGGAAACATGATGTGAACTTTTCCCATGCTGCATTACATTCAAGGTGCCACCCTTAAGCACTTTTTCAGAAGACCATGTTTTGCAGAATTTGAAGGCTTGGAAGGCTCATAATAAACACACACAGCTTTACTGGTATTTGATTTTGAAACTTCAGTAATTGTATACAGTTCTCTTTTTGAAAATTTGAATCTTTTATTGTCTAGGGCATATATAGAGAGAAGGGAAAGAGTTCCTTTTCTCTGCAGGAAGGAATTAAAAGATTATCATAAATAACTAGAGATTTTCATCTAAGTATTTGCTATGTTATCCTTAGTGTATTACTGTTCTTGTAGTTTTTATTACTGTCCTTACAATTTTAAATATGAAATGAAAATCAAATTTGTCCCAGATGGTTACCAAGGGACTTCTTAAATTGGACAGCATGTGAATGTCTTTTTTTGTCTCAATCCCAATCCTTTATAACGGCATATACAGGCAGAGCATTTGCATACAAAGTCATCATGTAAGACAAATCTCAAGCCGGGATATTTCATAAATATTAATTTGCATCAGATAAAAAGGGAAAAGCATATGATAAAGTTTAAGAAGTTTCTTGACATTTTGAAAGCAGAACATCTCTACTTTAAGTTGAAAATAAAAGGTGATAAAGGGCATTATTAGTTTGAAGATTGAAGTCAACCTGATTTCACCTCTGTCTCTTTCTTCATACTTTGGCAGACTGTTATTCTTACCACACAAATTCCCTAATTAACTTTCTGTATTTCATGGCCCTATAACTTCATTTACTACATACATGAACTGCTTCTGAAACTGGGCAATATGGGTGAGTATATACTTGAGAGTGTAAATGCCACTTGGGCTTTTAAAGAAGGATTTAAGAGAAAGTTAGATGGCTTAGACTAAGAAATAAGTCCAGAAAGCTTGTGCTTGACGGGGCTTATCATAGTGGAGATGACTGGATTTATATAATTCACTCCCTTTGATCTGAGACTTACTTAGAGGCCTAATTACAAAACTCTACAGAAGAGCATGGGCAGCTTGGTGCCTGATTTCCTCCAAGTTTCCAATGTCATTCAGAAGGAATGTGACATAGCTCTCATGCTGACTACGCCTAAGGTGTGTGGGTAGCAGTTTGCTCAGCACAAAAAAAGCTGTGCTGACCCAAGAAGTTTCCATTGCAGAGAAGAGGCAAAGGAGACAGTCGTTTCTGCTAATGACCTATGGGTTAGGATACTCTATATAGGAGGGAAACCTGGCTCTATTACCTAAAATCCAGAGTGGAGTCAAGCCTAATTCTGTATTTACAAGGAGAATATCTTCATCTTGTAACCACACCATATGGTAGTCAATTTTAAAAGTGATTGCCTGAGAGACTGTAGTATCATAAAGTCTTGTAGGTTGGAAAAGCTCTTTAAGATCATCTGTGTCCAATCATAATACAGCACTGCCAGGTCTACCACTAAACTATGTCCCTAAGCACCACATCCTCACATTTTTAAATACCTCCAAGGGTGGTGACTCAACTCTTCCTTAATTAGTCACCATACTTGCACTGTTTGCTTGGATTTTAGATGTCTGAATTAATAATTGTCCAAGTCACTAAATGCACAACTTCATGGGGAATTATGTTTCTAGCTTTCCTTATTGCGTAATAAAATCTCACTTGGATCTTATTGGGCCCTTTCTTACCAAAATAACTTTAAAACTCCAGCATATATTTACGCAATAGAGTTAATTTCCTTATATGAGATTTAGGTGCATGTTGTGACAAAACAAAAAAGAGAAAATTATATTAAACAGTTTTGAAGCTTTTTTTACATCCTCAGTAAATTGAGGCTAGGAAGACTAAATCACAGGAATGTTGTATCCAAAATGCAATAGAAGATTCCTGGAACTCAGAAGTAGAAGCCATTCACTCTCTTTTTAACTGTTCCTTGTAGGTGCTCATGGTTTTTGCTGTCAATGGGTTATTATGACCTTATTGACTTGTGAATGTCTGATAGAAGAGGCCAACCTCATTCAGTACTAGAAGAAGCAATTTGAAACACAATGTCCGTTAAAATCAATTATTCATAAAATATTAATGGTATTAAAAATCTAAATACAAATCCAGAAAGCTTTCAATCATTAAGCCAGAGAAAAAACATTTATTCATGTGCTATTGACAAAGTAAACTTTTAAGTGTTTTTGATGGCATTTTAAAATATTGATAGTATTATAGATTGAGATGGTATATTTGAGGAGCCTTACAGAAATAGAACAGTTTAATAGCCTCAATTTCTATGGTTGCAGATAAGCTAATGGTATGCCTTCTCTTAATATGGGGAGACATTGAGCATAGAAAGAACAAGTTGTACTGTCTCTGAGATAACCATCTAAAGAGACAAACATCTATATTCTGCGCTTTTTCAATTTTCCAAGTGGCCCTCAGCAGTGCCCCAAAATGCTGTATAGTGTTGTGGTCTTTGAGCACATAAGAACTCTTTCCATTCAGAAATGCAAAAAGGCAGAGAATACTGAAAAAAACATCTCACCTTCTATCACTGAACTCAGAGTCAACAGAAGCTTCTGTGCTCTACAAACACCTCTGTCTCTTGTTGATTATATGCCGGGAAGCACAGCAACAGACTTGATTGGACTAAAGAATTTGTGAAAGTTTTTGTTTGTAAGTTCTTTAAGGCTGAGGCAGGGAGAGAAAACAAGCAAAAAAAAAAGAATGAAGAGAGTAAGTCATTTAGTGATAATTTTTGCAGACAGTTAATTAGAAACCTCCCCTAGGGATTGGGAAGTAAGGGTTCAGGTGCTTCTCCTGAACTAAGTAGAGCATAGCTGAGCTTGTTCTTTTTAGGATATGTTATTACTATTAAAATTGATTGCTTTGGAATGAATTCCTGATTTTTGAGAAAGATTCCCAGTCTTTGCAATGTACCAGTCTGGAAATTCAGAATTTTCTTGAAATAAGTGAAATTTAATGGTTGAAAAAACACTTCCAATCCTGTAATCCATATTTGTGAGGTGGAAAGAAATTACTGCATTCTTCTGAAATATATATTCTGCCTAAGAGAATTCAATCCTCTGTATTTTTTTCAGTTGTGTTAGCACCCAATATCCAGTTAAAGAAAAGACTGATCTGTTTTTATTTTAGGGAGAAAAAAGTAATACTGTTTTTATTACAAGATTTGACAGGAATATTTTTTATCAGAATGAATCAGACATCTCAGGTTGGATAAGGTCATGATAAGCCTGGTCTTTATGGATTTTAGAGATGTAAATATGGTTTGAATACCTAGTTCTTGTCTAAATAATATTAAAAACTTGAGACTTATTATTTTTGTGCAATAACATTGAATGGTCTTTGCTATTAAAGTTTAAAAGACATATTGTCAAGAGCAATCAGCAACTCAGCAACTCCTGGTTTGATACCAATGTGAGAAGACGGATTGTCCAAAAAGTTAATTTCCATTTAAACATATAAATGAACCAGAGAGATATTCTGAGGTATTACACTCTCAGCATGTCCCACTGAGAAGAATGGATCTGTTGAACGCAGGCCCTTGAGAACTGCTTCATCTAGATGCCTAAATAGGAGTTGAATCCTTTTGACAGTTCTACAGTAATAAGAAAGCCTCACAAAGACATTGACCTACTATAAAGGACACACATTAATAGTAAGATTCTCATATAACAATGTTATCTTACTTCATTCATAATTATTTGTGTCATGCTTTTTTGAAACTAAATTTTAAAATATGTATTAAAGAAGAAAATGTGGGTTTAGATTTCCCAAAAATATTTTTTTCTACCTACAGTGAATTTCATCTACAGTGACCCAATTTGCTAGTTGCTGTGGTGGGATTTCTAAGGATATCTGCAACAGATTGAGTTATAAGCTCAGGAATACAAAAGTATTTCCTTCTTCCTAAGAGTGCACCTTTTGAGATCACTAAATATGTATATGCAATTCCCTACTGAATTTCTGTGGATTTACTGGAAACTGTTTACCTCCTTGAATGTACCTCTGACTTGGCTAATCTTAGCTTCAGAGATTTTTAGAGCAAAATGATCCTAGACTAACAGGATATATATCACTCTTAGAAATATTTCTGAGTCACTATTGTCTTGGACACATTTATTTGGAGTTTGCTCAAGGCAAAATCTCAGTGTCCTAGAGTTGGGTCACACCTTTTTGCCTTTAAAACTAACAATGGCATTTCCTATACATGTACCAAGGTATTATATGTATGTGATTGACAGCAAAACAGCCATAAGAGTTTTCCTCCTCTTGAGTGAAGGGAGCAGAAGAGCCTCAAAAACCTTTATGTGTCTGAACAGAAATGCTAGTTTTCTGCTGTTTTCCCCATCTTCCATTTTGAGAATACTGAAAAACCCTTATTGTCACAGAGAACTCTTTTCACTTCAATTACTCACTAAAATCTGCTCTGAAGAATGGAATGTAGAATTTGTCTTGAGCACCTGCATTTGAATTGCACCGGCCAGTGAAAAAACTTGCACCGATATAAATGATCTCTACACGTGTATTTTCTTTGATTTTCTCACATTACACCCATCTTACCATATCATGAAAGCATCACTAATTACCACTAATTGGATTTGTCTCTGGACTGACTGTGAAGACAGACAAATTGAGTCAGTAATTCTTATTTACTCCAAGCACTCTTAACTGAGCTCAAAGAAAAAAAACTGAAGTTCCCAATGCAGTGTTCCACTTACCAAGGTCATCTCTTACTTAGGTTTTTCAAGCATAAATCTCTGTGGGTGAAAATGCATATTTTAAAATCACAGAGAGCTACTCAAACCTTTTTAGGAAATTAGACATGAACCATTATGACAAATAAAATGATTATGAAAGCAAGGTTGAGGATATGCATTTTTAAATGAACAGTAAAAAATTAGAAAAGAGAAATAAAGTTGATTGAGAAAGTCTCCATTTGTGCATGAATTTAAAATAATTCCATGCAGCCTGAGACTTTGTAGAAATTTTTCCCAGTCTTCCCATCTCTTTATCAGACAAAGGAGGAATACAGTGGAGAAAATTTTCAAGATTAGGCCGTACATTTCACAGCTGCATAAGTTTAAATGGAATATTTCTTTATTTTTTTCTTGCATGTTTTTCATGCTGCTCATGTTAGATTATGTACCATGAACACCTATGTAAAATGTAGACAACTGAATAAAAAATAATGAGATCTTAATGTAAAGTTTTTTTGGTGTTCTTTCTTTTTCTACTTTTTCTATTTTATTTTTGTCACATAATTAAGATTTTACTCAGACACTGGGGGACTGGAAATCTACAAAAAAGTTAACTAGAGTTACTTGTCTCTGCTAGACACTTGTGTCTAGGATCACACTTAACTGCTTTTAGAAATACCAATAATCCCTTTGCCTAGGGAGGTGCCTGCCAGTCTCTCTCATTTGTACAGTTTGACTAGATCCCTTCTCACAAACCCAAATGCAATCTGTGGCGTTTGTATCCCTTACTTCTCTCTCATATACTTGTCTACATAAGTAAATGTCTTATTTATTGCAATAAATATCTAGATATGCACATGAGACCTACTTTTCGGGGGTTTATTCTGACATTTTGGGTTTGTTTTTACTTAATATTTTTCACAACCTCATGATAAGTTTACAGCAGGGTCTGCATAAAGACAGGACTAAACCATCCAAAACACTCAGCTTTTTAGAGAACACTAGTCAAAAAAAAGAAAAATGTAGTGGAAACCTGGATAGATATCTGAAATGTTACAGCTTGGCAAATTACACTTTATTCAAGGTGTGAAAGGCATTTACAAACACATATTGCATGATTATGGGCAGTGCTTGTTTGGTACCAAAAGATCGTTTTCCTTGTTTCATTGGAGTCTCTGGGATTTTTCAGGATGTCTTCAGTGAGCTTTAGCTCAGACCCATACAGAAAAACCAGAAACATAGACATTCATGAGTATACAGATAACAAATGTGAAAAATACTTCTCATTAATCTTAGCGACTGTTTTCAAATCCCTGAAGTTCTTTCATTTTTACATTTTCATTTTCCATGGGCTTCTCTCTCTCTCTCTCTCTTTCTCTCAACTTTATCCTTGGTTTCCAGAGCTTTATCTCCAATCATTTGAGGATTTTCTGATGTGAAACACCTTTCTTGTGGAACTTGAAATTCAGCTTTATTTATGTTTAACAACATGAAACCATTCAGTCAGAAATTGTGTACTTGTTTGCACAATCAATGACTTCATTGTTTAGTACTTAGCTTTTCCACTGTCTTGTGGACAGACTACTTAGTTTTATAGGCAAAAAAAATCAATTCACTTAAGTGTGACTCACATCTAACTATGCATCATCTTAAAAGTAATCCCTTGCCCTCTTCCAGAAAAGAGAGCACATTTCACAAGCTAAACCTTTCTCAAAATCCTGAGTAGTTCATTTATTCTTAATAAAAGCTAAATAAATTCACTGAACTTTCATAACTCACTGTGGGTGACATACACTGAAAATATACCAGTGCTAATGACACCTGGAAAAATGTGCAGTCTTTCACCTTCTTATCCACAAATTCTTGTTTCTCAGAGCATATGGTCTTAAAATTACTTTATCTTCTCACTTCCCTCTCCTACTCTATTGTCATGTGCCAGTTCTCCTACATCACAGTCCTACCTAACACTACATTTACTTTTCTTTCCCTTTGCAAATAAGAAAGAGCTGTGTTTAAGGTGGTTAAATGTGGTCTCATTAATATTCCCCACTTGCTATTCATTGCTACATATTTTTGCTCTGATACTGCCCCTGAAACGGTCCTTTTGAATCAGGAAAAGGCAAACCCCAAGACTACCAGTCTCGAGTGACCTTTTCAGAGGAATAGGCACTTCATCTGGTCTTGAATGTTTCTCTGGCAACAGTAGCCACTCTCATCGCTTGCAAGTGGCCACACTTCCACTCTCTCTACCAATTGAATGATTTTTTTCTGCTGATTTCAGTGGCCTTAATCTGACCTCCCTTCTCTTTTCCCTCTGGTGCCAATTACTTCAATAGTTTTTGGAATGGTCTCTGCAGGAAAACATATGCCAACAAGGAAAACAATGATGCTTCCAACTGCTTTCCCCTCATGCTTCTAACACAAGTAGGTAATCTTTCTACTCTAGTTCCTGGGTTGAGCTGTGCTTGGAAATGTTAGTATTGCCATTAGCAATTGCTTGACCACATGAGACATTCAGCTAGGAAATATCTGAGAGAACCTGAGCTCATTTAAATTGAAAACACCACTTTCTTCTTCACTTTTATTCGAATAAACACTGAATCATTTGCAAACCTATGGCCTAATTCTATGTCATTGAACACAGAGAAAGTTTTCTTGTTGCAAAAAATAGGTCAGGCCCAATAGCCATCCCTTATAAAGTTTATTTATATAAGTGTGTACTACCTAAAGCATATTTCTGTTATGTTTGCTTCCGAGTTCTTTTACAGCCATTGTTTTTATAGAAGAATTTTACTTCATTATCTGTTGGTCTTTCTGTCTAATTTGGGGAACTATTACATCCATTCTCTCCTTGTTGTCTATTTAATTTTTGTTTGAAATTCATAAAAGTCCTCAGACTGAGATTTTTCCTATAAATATTGTATTTCAAGTCACTTCAGTATTTTTCTCAGCCATGAAAATGACCATACATTGAAAGCTGAAATATTTGCCAGTATGTGACTGAATCTTTTCAGGAATGTGGTGTCTGCTTGGTGTAATTAGGCAAGTCAAGCCAAGTTAGAGCTAAATTTCTTCTGCCTCCTTTGCTTCATGAATTAATTTTTCCCTCACATTCATGTATCCCAAAAAATCCTTAGATTCCAGGAACACGTATGTTTTGTGCTGAGCTATCTATTTATCTGCAAAGACATCTGGGACAGACCTGAAGAGTGTGCTTGCCCTGCCTGTTTGGTAGAGAAATTGATCTGTGCTCCTTGACGTCTGTTGACTCTTCCCCTCCTGCTCTAGTGCATTCTTCCAATTTCTGCTACATTTTGAAAGTATGTGAAAGAATGACCTGTTGATAATTTTCAAAAATAGCTTCAAAGCTTGGAACATTTAAGGAATGGAATCTTAGGTGCTGCCGTCGCATTTGACTTTATTATACCCTCTTATACTGCTTTCATGTCTCTTCTGTGACACAACAACTAGCACCTATGTTCAGAATGTGTAGAAGCTCAGGAGGCGTAGCTTTCAAATCCTAACCTGACTGAGAGAATGAAGGGCAATATTACACAAGACGTTAAGGTGAATCATATCTTTTTTCCTTCATTTAGAGATTTTTTCTTGGGATTTGTATTTGGGTCCGTCCTGGGTATGATAGCAAGGAGAATGCTCTTTAACTATGGAACGGTTGCTCTCTATGACCAAAAGGCAGATTGTAAGAGTAACCCTCAGGAAAAGGCTCTGATACCAAACCCATGGGATAGGAAAATTGTAGAGGATTTGAATAAAGGCTACACTTCCTTCTCAATAATGTTTATACTTAAGCAAAGTACACTTACACATGTAGAAGTTACTGAATATCCAACAAAGGTGCTGGACAGCAGAGAGTTACTGGAAAAAGCACAGGGAAAAGCTTTTTAGCAAATAAATTATAAATGGAAACTTCAAAATTTGGCTTAGCTGAAATTGGTTGTAAACCGAATTCAGCAAACACTTTTGGCAGGAGAAAAAAAAAAAAGAAAAAAATTGTGACTGTTGAAACATTTAATTTTGATACTTTAACAAGTGTGTTGAAATTAATATATCAATATTTAATTCTAATAAGAGGATAAAGGACATAAAAATCATTTGGTTCATTTGGAACCTGATTAAAAATTTCATCTACCACAAAGGAACAACAAAGAAGGAAAAAAAGGCTTTATTTCTGCTGTAAAATCTAAAGAATTAAAAGAGCAGGTTAACCTCAAAGAATTTTAATTTTTCAGTCAGCCTTGGTGTTAAAAAATCAATTATTCAGATCAGTTTGCTTGCCAATGTTTTGAGAACTTTCTAGCTGCCCGTTGCTTTTCATGTGAAAACTGCAATGTTGATTTTAATTTCAAAATCACTCAATGAGAGTTTTCCCTCTTCTCATGCTGTCAGCTTGAGCCACATCCCTGTCATTATATTGAAAGCTTGATCCTTTGCTCTCTTTGCAGAATATATGTGATGTAACATAGAAGTCCCTTTTCTTTTTCTTTCCTTTAGGATCCTTTGTTCATTGGTATCCTAAACCATTTGTTTCTTGACCTTCGAGGCACATTTCAAAGCCTGCCTGTTTGCATGAATTTGGCATAGACATAAGACATATGAGGATTATATTTGTATGATCAGGAAATATAAAAAGAAGCTTTAAGATTTGTTTGGTTACATCTATTTTTTAAAAATGCTATGTGCAAAGAAAGATGCAATATTATAATTTGGTGTTTCATACTACTGCTTTATGTTTTCTTTTTCATTTTAACCAAAGTTTACCTAAACTTGGAATCACTCTTTTGATCAAGGAATCTAGGCAAAAATACGAGTTGATAAAAAGCAAATTTTAAAAGTAGTTAAGAGCACTGTTCAAGAAGTAATAAAAAACCCCTTATATCTGGAACAGTTCCAGTAAATATTTTGCTTGGGATGCATGAGGTCTTGAAGCTGGTCTCCATGAAAGAATGGTGGACTTTCAAGAAGGACATCAAAATAAAATGACTGAATTTTGAAATGTGTAACATGACTCAGTTCCAGAGGGATAATCAGGAAAAATTTCAGAACAGTAGTGTAAATAGGACAGCCATTGGTGCAGATACTGAGGACCAAACTCTCACTATATGAAGACACCTGCCAGGTAAAGAAAGACTGTCTGTAAAGGTGCTGATTCACCACAGAACAGACCAAGAAATGGATGAAACATAGAGTAGTTAAGTGGAACAACATATTTTTATTCCTTTTTTCCATCCTTCATCTGTCTTAGGATCCAATGAAAGAATAAATATTGCTTTTCAGTCTACAGTGTTTAATTAGCTGTATCTTTCTATTACCTGATTCCAGTCAACATTTTTGTCTGTAGATTTAGATGCACTAAGAAATAAGCCTAATTTCCAACAGTGCTGAGTAACCATAGTTCCTGTTGAGAGCCTGAGGTGACATATTTTTTGGCTGCAAAACAGGCTAGAATGGGACAAGGTAAAAATGGAACGTGTTGTTCACCTTTCACTGCCTGGCGGCTACCTCAGAGTGTGAGGTTATTGATGGTTGTCTTATCAGAAACTTAAGGAGATCATATAATTTATTTATGCTCCAGTAAACAATTCTTAAACTTGTCTCAAAAATAACTGCAAAACTGTGGATTTCTCTTCCTTTCATTTTTAGGAAAATGAGTCATAGTTTTGAGAGTTTGATTAAGGTCACTTAGGTACTTTAAAAATGACTAGGTTTTATTTTTTTTCCTTCCATCCTTATGCCAGTGTTTTGCTAAATGTATTGTAGACTAGGAACTTAAAGACAGGTGTTTGATATCCTTCCTCTGATCATATATAGGAATGAAGTACATTTCAGGACAAATATATACTCTCAGTTAAACTAAGATGAATTGAACAGATTTGAGTAGAATTGCAAGATTGTACTGATGTAAATGAAAGGAGAATTTGTCAGTTTTGCACAAAATGGAGTTCTTAGTTCTATGTTATCAGTAGCTAAGGACCTGGCATGGTCTATTACTCAATCTTAGGTCTGTAATCTTACAGATGATGTTCAGAAACAGTCATAATTAAACAAATGAAATTTTATTAACCCAGTTATGAAAACTAGGCATATGAATATTTTTAATGGGGTGGGGTTTGAGGAAAAATGTGGCATTGCTGCATTTTCAGTAATTCTATTTTTCCTATTGAGAGGACATAGATTATGGGAAGAAGAACAGTCAGATCAGATCACATAACAGGTATGCATAATCTTAGAACCGTAGGATCTGAGAATGGTTTGGGAAGAGACCTTAAATATAATCTAATTCCAAAGCCCCTGTCACATGCAGGGATAATTTCCACTAGATAAGTTTTCTCAATGTTCAATTCAGCCTTGCCTTGAACACTTCCAGGGATGGGGCATCAATATCTAAGAGAATAAAAGGAATAGAATATACGAATACAAGAAGTTTTTAGACAGCTCTGTGGAGAGATAATCTGTGTAATTACATTCAGGATATTTCATTTAGATATTTTTCCTTTTCCAAATAGATTTAAAATTCCTCTGTAGACACTATTTCTGCTACTGATAACCATGGGAGTACCTCCTGCAACTATTTTGGTCATCATATTGATCGTGGCTATAATTGTAATTGGGAGGGAGAGAAAGAGCACAATAAACTTATGGTAAGACTCTCTTAAAGGAATATTTTTGTAGTGTTGTTATTAATTGATATTCTGATTACGTTAAAAGTAAAAGTAACTGAAATGAAAATAACCATTTGAGATGTTTTAAAGCTTTTAATTTTGGGTACTCAATTACAGTAATTGTTAACTTAAATTTCACTATTTTGGTTTTATTTTTTCATTTTCTCCTTTGTTTCGTCTGAGGGAATGGGTATGTATATTCTTCAACATATCTAGCCTTTGGATAAACAATCATTTTTAAAATATAATTCAATCGCATTCACTTAGAAAAGTTAATTAATTATGGAATCTCCAAAGTAAAAAATAAGTGGAAAGTAAGGGAAAAAAGAGAAAAAATTACAGATTATATGGTGTTCTGTTTCCATAAACCACACTTGCTTGTGTGTGTGTGTGTGTAGAGGAATTCACTGAATGTGATGTGACATCCAACCAGTGGATCCTTAGTTTACCAATCTTAACTGAGAACTGTCTGAAATTCAGGAAATGTTCAAGACCATGAATTGTTCAAAGTAATGATGAAAAATGTCATGTTGAATCCTTTCTGTAGAACTCTTTTTGAAGTAGGAAAATGTTATTTGAAGGTTGTACCCAGGTTTAGACCTTGACCAACAGAAGGATCAGAGGCAACTTTGTGGACTCTGCCTTCCTTGCGCTGTTACTTCACCTTTCTTTCAGGAGTACTATCTCTATCCAGACAGGGAGTCTGACATAAAGGGTCGCACAGAAAGACTCAGGTTGGAAGGTACATCTGGAGATCACCTGATCCAGCCTTCCTGCTCAAGCAATTGCCCAGGACCATGTCCAACCGAGTTTTGAATTTCTCCAAAGATGGAGACTCCGTGAAATCTCTAGGCAGCGTCTGCTAGTAATCAGTCAACTTCAAAGGAAAAAAGGGTTTCCTGATGTTGAGATAGGACCTTCTGTATTTTTGGTTTGTGCCCATTCACTCTTGTCATACCACTGGACAAAAACGAATACAGTCTGGCTTTGTCTGCCTTACGTCCTTCCCTTCAGAAGGGAATTGATGAAATTCCCCATGAGTCTTCTCTTCTCTAGGCTAAACAGTTGTAGTTTCCTCAGCCTTTTCTTCTGAGAAATGCTCCACAAGTATGCCAGGAAAAATATAAGTTTTATCCTATTCGCTCTCAGATCCATCTTTTACCTAGCTGCTTGCATACAGATTTTTCAGGCATGTTGCTCCTTCTACATCAATTCTTTTAAAATATAAAACAAATTTTCTCTCAACTGAAATTGTTGTAGGAGTACTACTGACATCTATCTGAAGTACTTAATTTCTGTAACCTCTACCCTTTCATACAAAATCCCATTAAATTGTTTTTCCTTTAAACATTGTTCTGTTTCTGATGGATGACTTGCAGGCCTGTGGAACTCTGCAAGGTGTTACTAGTCTCTAGGAAATGTGCTAGGATGATTCAACACTTACAGGGAGAGATTCTTTTCTTCCCCATGCCTCTTAACTCTGCCTTCCCAATATATTCCAAGTCCCTAACATCTGAAAGATGCTGTCCATGTGATTCCCACCTAATCCTGAATCACTTGAATTCTGCTGTGATCTTTTACTCAAGCAAACTGTGTTAGGTATGTTTCAGTCCTTTGGTCACAGTTCTGACCTAAGTGTCTTCCTCAGAGTCTGCTTCTACAAAATATAATTAACAAGTACCATGGCGTGGGCAGAATCAATGAAGCCAAATGTTGTATCAAGACAAGAAAACATGAATAGCATATGGAATGAATCTTAGAAGCTGAGAGGCATTGAAGGTTATTTTCAGGGGGCTGGGGGAGAAGCAGAGCTCAACTGGTCAGTTTCTAAGTTTCCTGGGAAACTAAGCATAACCATCTGCAATTCTTGGGTAGATGAACTATGATTTTTCCTTTGAAAATTTGAACCTGTCATCTTTGTAATGTTTGGAAACTGCTAAAAGTGCTAAGCAATATTTTTTTCTAGCTGTCGTTCTTTCTGAAGACTCACCACTCAGAGAGCTCTAGGTGCTCTGCTTAATTGGTCTGTTCTTAAGATCTGTGTGTTATTTTGTGGTTCAGCTTAGTTTGCTGGAAATGCCATGCTGCATTATGCTATGTTAATATTTTAAGGGTTTTGAGACTTCTGATGGCTGTGTACTAAATATGAAAACATCTATTCATGTCTTATGGTCTGTATGTTTTGAATTGCTTTGGTTTCTCTGTCTATGTATTACTATGCTCCCTAAAAGGTAAGTACGCATAAACAAGGGATCAGTTCTAATCAGCTTCAACCTCACTGAACTCAGCCTAACATCAAGCTTCCAAAGTCTATTTATAATTTGTTTTAGTATAATACCATTGTTATAGGCATAATTTTTCTTGGAATCTCTGTCCTTTAAAACATCAGCATCAGATACAACTGTGATGGCTGCCAATGTTTCTGGTGTTTGATTCAGTGCACTTTGGAGGATCTGCATAATACTAATTATGTCTCTAAGCATATCCAACTACTGGCCTGTATGGCAGTGTGGCAACATTTTCATAGATGATAGTTCAATTAATTCAATGTGCCAGGAAATTTTTTAATGTAATAAAAAAAAGAATATTTGCACTGAGATAAATTAGCTTCACATTCCTCATGCCTATGGACTACTTAGTGGAAGGAAGATGAGACTATTCTTTAATTTTTGCATTTCTGGTTCTCTTTGGGTTGCTGGAATGACTAGCTCTGTCTGCATTTAAGGATGGTCTCATTTTATATTCTGACCAGTTCAGTAGATTGTATTGCTCTTCCTGCCTATAGCAAGTGATGCTTCTGTCTGTCAGATGAAAGTTTCAAGCTCCAAACAACACTGTCTCCTGTTTTATGGTGCCTTATTGACAGCCTGCATTTTTGGACTGGCCTCAGATAGTTTTAGTGTCATCATTATAACACTCATATTTCTCTGCTTATCAGTATTTCTAGGATTATATTGTGTCTGGCTCCACAGTCCATCTGGAATCAAATTGGTCATTGATCTAATATTGCAGTTTATCAGTGTTGCTTGGATTACATTGCAGACGACTCTGTGTACCAGCTGGAATTGAATAGGTCATTAATCTAATAACATCATTGCAAATGTGGCAGTTGAATGGTTGTGTCCTTATGCAGTTTCTGTGCACTGGATGTCTTTACATTTGCTAGTCATACTGCAGTTAACTTTTTCAATGAAGATGTCTGCTCAATCACTGTTTGTATTTTCCTTTTATTCTTTCATTTCAGAAATCACTTTAGGACAAAAAGTGATTTTGATTCAAAACCTTAAGGTCATGACTGAAAGAGAGATATTGTTCTACTCCTTTCCATGTTATTTTCCAGTGTAATGATCAGACTGAGAAAACTCCTTTTTTCATCTAATATTAATCAAAAGTTACCCATTAAAGTAAAATTTTAAAACTTGCTGTCAGGGGTATGCATTTTTAGAAAGCTGTTAATCCTCCTTTCCTTTGACTGAGATTGAAATTATTTGCCCAGCAGAGAAACTTGTTTTCTCCTCTAATTACAGATGGACAGTTAGAGTATGTCTAATTTTTATGTAGCAAAAATTTGATGTGATTAATTCTGTTCTGTTTCCATGGTTCCTTTCATTTAGCCTATGTGTTTATTGTAAATCCCCAGCTGCTTAGGTTTGTTTCTCTTTCTGGACAGTACAGTCTGCTCTGCTCTGGCAAAGCATTCTCTATTGCTCAAGAATACTTTCCATCACCTGGAGTTTCTTGTCCCACAAAGGAAAAATATTTCTTAAAACCCAGATATTTTAGAGAGTTATCTATGGATGTCATAGTTCTAAGATTTGTAATACAGCTACACTGTCTTGTGCATTTAAGTTTCAAGTAAAATCTTCCAGCTCTGAGTCTTTTTCTGTCTGTGATCAGTTGTTATCCAATACCATCAACAACTGTTTCAGTATCCCCTTCAGTATTTCAGTGAACAGTTTCTCATGTTTTTCTGCCGCCTCAACCCCAGTCCTCCCATAAAGGAGTTTTGCCTTAATTTCTCTCATATTTATTCACTGCATTGAATTATTCACTCATTTGGGCATGGCATTCTCCATAAAAATGTGGATTCTCTTAAATCTCAGGTGTTGCTGTCCTATAGCAT